>OX465292.1:20935778-21088278 GCA_949987695.1 Merzomyia westermanni
CTCTACAATCGTGCCATTGAAATGTCAAAATAAGGAGAAATAGCGTGATTTTGTCTATGGATAGCAGGAACTGCATTATCGACTCAACATCGCACTATCGTAGTGATGGCGATTTTGACATGAACGAGTACCGAAGACCCGATCTGGTATGGGCTACCCATTAGAAGTCTTCCTAGAATAATTAGTCGTCTCCCATGCGTAACCGAGTTGGCACGGGCGACACGACTTACAAATGCTATGCGCGGCAATTTCCGCTTGCTGAGAGCAATGATGAATTTACACGTCTACCATCAGAACGCCGTATTGAACGTTTATTAACATTCAACAAGCATCTGAATATATACAACTTTTTGAATCTTTGGATATGCGTTTGGACACAAATTTGCTTGTAACCCCAGGTCGTATTGTACCATCATGTAATATGGTGTTAGATTTAGATCATTCTTCGGTATACTAAATATATGCCGACGTCAAGGCTCCATGCTTTTTTATAAGTACATTGGCAGCCTTCATATCAAGGGGCAGAATCTTGTTCCTATGCATGCAATAAAGGCCAACTAGCAACTGCTGCATAACCGTCTTGATTTCACCGAGGTTAATTTTCCCACTTAAAGATAATGCCAAAATTGCCCGAACTGAAAACTTTATGTTCAATTAAATTTTTTTTTGGGTGGCAGGCCTAGTTGGTTTTTCAACAACAACAAGCATATCAAAGTCTCATTTTCTCAGTAAAGACAAATTAAATCCAAGAATCCGAATACAGAGCTTTGAGTACTCTCTCGAAAATTCAGTTTTTTGTACAGTACTAACACCTGTTGCGACGAGTTCTACTCGGTGTTGAGATCCGAATACTGTGATATGAGTACTTTCAGAAAGTTTTGTAGAACATAGATACGTGATAATTGCATCCCAGTTGGATATGTCAATTTGATGACACTGAAGTGCCGAGATGCAATTATTTATGTCGCGTTGAAGCTTTTTGATTGCTGTTCCGCATTCATGTTCGACTGACGTCAAACTAAATAGGGATTTCAATTGCGTATTAACAAGGATATGCTTATACGAATACTGTAATATGAGTACTTTCAGAAAAAACAAAGTTTTGTACAGCACTAGTAGTCGTCCGCGACGAAACAGGGTTGTATGTGAACATAGGTATAATGCTATGAGCAGATACCCGGCCACACTGCTGTGCCGTATGCCACGTTAGATTGGCGGCAAAGATGTTCGATTGAGCATGTTGATTAACGAATATGCGTGCAGGGACTAAGATGAATGGCGTAAATACCGAAAAAATACACAGCAGTCGCTGTGTGAACTGAATTTATGCACGAGTAAGCCAAAACCAAATGTATATATATGGTAATGACCCATAAGCCACCCGACATACGGAAATCTCCATCCGTAACAAATTAACAATCCACAACTTAATATTCTAGAATAACTGATTTCAGCGTCAAACGCAACAAAACGGAGGCACGGGGCACCACGTTCACCATTCCGTGTCGCCTGTGTCAGAAGTCGCACAGCATTCGGATGTGCCCAATTTATCGAGGCATGTCGAACATAGAGCGACTAAGGGTGGTCATCGACGCGCGGTACTGCACTAACTGCTTCTCGCCCTTTCATCGGAGGAGGTCATGTCCCAGCGAAGATCGTTGCCACCGGTGCCACGAACAGCACCATACTTCAACACATACCGACGAGGCCCCCCAGCCATCAACGAGGACGATGACGCTGAAGCAAGCTCGGATGGAGCACTATCCATCCACATTGCGGAGAAGACGATGACATGGGCAGAAGAAGTAGCTGACGAAGAAGTGAATAGAAGGGAGGACATTACCGCACTACCGTCAAAGTTTCAACAGGTTGCGTCGGGACCTCGCCGTTTTCGACCACTCCTAAACCAAGAGAAGCCCTCAAACTCTCCACGCGGGGATGCCGCGGAGACACGTCCTTTCCGCCCATCGCACCGTCCGCCGTGGTGACGCGGAACCACGTCCGTCCCGCTCGTCACGACGTTCCGCTGGCAGGGCGGCCCCGTATCCAGCACGTAGTCAAGGCGCAGCTCTCGCACTACCCGAGAGGACTCCATCCGGCTTTAGAACAGGGCGCCTAGGGGGGGCGCCTTTAACCATCACACGAGCCTTCGCAGCCATCGCTCCAACGGCCATGGTCCGAATCGCGGCGGGGGGTGAGCTCCACATAGTGCGCGCCCTCATCGATCCGTGCGCTGCAAATTCCATTATCGACGCTAACCTAGCCAAGGACCTACATTTAGAACGTACCGGCACGCACTATCATACTAAGTGCACTCTCGTCCTTCGCGGGAAATACGGGGTAGTCGGAGAAGTGACGCCCCAGGCCACAGTAGTGACTCGTTATTCGCGGCTCAGTCCGACCACCTCACTTGATTCGTCAGTAGCAACGCCGTTTCAATTCATGAAGCTGGCGGATCCTACTTTCCACCGGGCCTCACCAGTCCGGCTCACATTGGGCGCCGATATCTACGCCAACATTATGGTTAGCGGCGCACCGCCATCGACTGTGGGGGGCTGCTGACCCAGGCAACCATATTTGGCTTGGTGGTCTCTGGAGCCCACCAGCCATAAACTTTTACATAAGCTAAAATAAGTAAAGTGCACTAAAGTTAACCCACGTTCATAACTACTAACCGTCTCTTTTCACCCACAGGACCGCATACAGGAGAGCTGCGCAGGGGTGACGATCGGAAAGAGAAATCCACGTAGTTTTAAGTCCTAATTGTAATTTCTTGCCTATAAGGGACTTGGCCGCTGACAGCGTTTGGAGATTGCTTGCCGCAAGGGGGCCGGCATGTTTAGGCCACAGGCCTAAATATTAAAGCACACCCTAATGTCCAAAGTTTTTCTTATAATTTATCTCGGTTAAACCCGATAACCGTTTATCCCGCCGGATAATAGCGAGAGTCAGGATTCGGTGGTGAGTACGACCTAATTTATTAATTTTTGCTTTCTCACTTCTTTTTCGAAAGCCGAAGGAACAGCCAGCAGCCAAGTCACCGAAGGTAAGCCCTTTTCCGATACATACTCGTATATACATATTTGAGTTTTAATTCTATGCCAATTTTTTAAATAATTTCCCTAATTGTTTAATTCCTGCACTTTCATTACAATAAACATTGTTATTATATATCTGAACTAACGAGTTTATTGTTTCTTTCTTCCTTGCATTATTACGAGCACTTATAACTTGGTATCGCCATACAAAGCATCAAGTTATCGTAACAATAACCCTTTTCTTTTTTTACCTTACTAGCAGCTGAAAACAAACCTCTAAAGTAGTAAGTAAAACTATTATTAATGTATATATTTTTCTTGCTGTCATTAGAAAATAGCGACGCATTAAGCCTTTTGTTTGCAGATCGCTTCGCTAGCATAAGTCATCAACTTTTTTCACAGTTGGAATACTACACCAATGTTTAAACTATTAAGACCGCAACTCAAAATTGTTTCCATATTATTTGAGATGTAAGCCGGACTCCAAAAAGGATTGAAAAATTTTTAGACAAAGGTGGATTATATTACTCCACTTAGATCCTAGATCTTGCTTTTGAATTGTGTAAGCAGAAATTTAGAAAAGAAATCTAGCAGGTATTGGATATATTTCTTTATATAATAATCGCCGTCAAGTACAGTATAATTTATCACGGTTGGAGAAATCAGTGCGGATACCACCTTCGAAGTAAACACAGAGCTGTTGAGATATTTTAATTACACCATTAAGGGTACAGTCTTTTGACTGTTTTTTACTATAGTTTTTCTGCTCTTAATATAGTCATAAATCACATTATTCTTAATAGCTATATAAGCTCTCATCACAAATTTATATTAAAGAAATTTTAGAACTTTCCGTTTATGGTCTACATATTTTGCCTAAAACTGTATTAGCTCTTTTCTTCTTTAAATGACCATCTAACCGCCTGGGCGATTTTGACCGTCCAACATAGCTCGCCAGTCGTTTCTTCGTTGCGCCAACTGGCGCCAATTGGAAACACCGCGGGATCGCAAATCGGTCTCCACTTGGTCTTTCCATCGAAGTGGTGGTCTCCCTCTTCCTCTGCTTCCACCGGCGGGTGCCGATAAGAATACCTTCTGGGCTGGAGCATCTTCGCTCATTCGCACTACGTGGCCTCGCCAGCGAAGCCGCTGTGTTTTAATTCGCTGAACTATGTCGGCGTCTGCGTAAAGTTCATACAGCTCATCATTAAATCTTCTTCGGTACTCGCCGTCGCCAACGCGTAGAGGTCCACAAATCTTTCTCTCGAATACTCCCAGAGCGGCCTCATCAGATGTTGTTAGTGTCCACGCTTCTGCACCATATAGCAGGACGGGTGCGATGAGTGACTTGTAGAGTGTTATTTTCGTTCGTCGAGAGAGGACTTTACTTTTCAATTGCCTACTCAGTCCGAAGTAGCATTTGTTTGCAAGAGGGATTCTGCGTCGGATTTCTAGGCTAACATTATTGTTGGTATTAATGCTGGTTCCCAGGTAAACGAAGTCCTTTACTATTTCGAAATTATTGCTGCCAACAGTGGCTTGGTTGCCAAGGCGCGAATGCGCTGACTCTTTGCATGATGACAGAAGGTACTTCGTTTTGCCCTCGTTCACCACCAATCCCATTTTCTCCGCTTCTTTTTCTAATTTGGAGTAAGCAGAAGTTACGGCGCGGTTGTTAAGGCCAATGATATCAATATCGTCAGCATATGCCAACAGTTGCACGCTTTTATAAAATATTGTTCCAGCGCGGTTAAGTTCTGCAGCTTGTATTATTTTCTCCAGCACTAAATTAAAGAAATCACACGATAAGGGGTCACCCTGTCTGAAACCTCGTTTAGTTTCGAACAGCTCGGAGAGGTACTTCCCAATTCTGACCGCGCTGGCGGTGTTGCTCAAGGTCATTTTGCATAGCCGTATAAGTTTTGCGGGGAAACCAAATCCAGACATAGCGGCAGCTCCTTTTCGTGCTATCGAAAGCGGCTTTAAAATCAACAAAGAGATGATGTGTGCCGATTCTTTTTTCACGGGTTTTTTCCAAGATTTGGCGTATTGTAAAAATCTGGTCGATGGTAGAAGCCACACTGATAAGATCCAATCAGTCTGTTCACATCAGGCTTCAGTCTTTTGCACAATACGCTTGATAGGACCTTAAATGCGATATTCAAAAGGCTGATTCCGCGATAGTTGGCGCAGTTTGCAGGATCGCCCTTCTTGTGGATTGGGCAGAGAACACTTAGATTCCAATCTTCAGGCATGCATTCATCCGACCAAATTCTGCATAGAAGCTGATGCATGCGCCTTACCAGCTCCTCGCCTCCGTGTTTGAATAGCTCAGCAGGCAAACCATCAGCTGTATTAGCTCACTTTGCATTTTAGTTGCTTTGTAAAGACTTCTGTGATCCTGATATATTGCCTTGAATATTTGAAAAAAATCAAGCAAGAAACTTATAAAAAATGCCTCATAATACAAATTAAAAATTAATTATAATTTTTTCAATTGAAATTAATTTAATTGTAAATAACTAATTTGCAGCAAGCAATTTAAATTTCAAAGTCAATTAATTTTAAATCAATTGATTTAATTGAAATTAATTTCTTAATCATTTAAAAATTTAATTGATTAACGCCCAACACTGGCTGACAAATTGTACCAAACATCTAGAAGGATCTATCTGGCTCAGGATCACGACGACCGGATAACACCTCTTATAGAGATAGATTTTTTGCTGCTCAAAGTTATACTAACGCCCTAATTCTAGTGTGGTAACAACATTTGTTTTACCGGCAAATAAATAATTTGGAAACTTTTACACCCTTTTGATATTCTGCCGGCTTAAGTTGCAGACCAATTTCGTAACCAACAAAATAGGTGGTAACGTCGCGTAACCGCGAAAAATTGTACGTGTTTTGTAAATATTTTTGTGGACAGAAAATACCGCAAAATTTTGTACACATACCAGTTCACAAGAATTAATAAACAATATAAGCAGTTTAAACACGAAGTCTCCGTTCATGTTTGAATTTTATTCTCTATTGCGCATTGTTTGTTTTGACATTGCCAACGGTCACGATTTTAAGTTAGATAACACAGGTCATCAAAATAAGAGTTTTGGCTTAGTGCAGCTCTACTTGTAATCAAATTTGGTAGTACTCGGTACCCTGAAAAAAACTGCGTACTTACTTTTTTAATGCTACGTACAGTTTTCTAGATAGTGTCCAGAACCCCTTTTTAAGAGGTTAAGGCATGTATGGGCCCATAACTTTGTTTCTGTTTATTCTATCAACACAGTTTTGATGCCGTTGAAAAGAGTAAATTTCGCCGCTTCTATCAGTATACAAGTGGTTAATATGTCTTCATAAACGTTAGAGAAATTGCAAAAATAATGTCAAAAATTAAATTTTTTGTTAAATTTTTTCATTTTTAATCACGGTTTTCTCGAATAATTTGTCAACCAGTGCATATGTAAATTATTTTAAAACAATCTCCTATTAATTCTGTTTTCAATGAAATGTAACTTTTTTATATCCGCGTGGACCTTCCTGGGATTTTCTACTTTAGTACATTTCTACTGTGAAAAAAAAATTATATTTTATAAAAATTGTTTCCTTCCCCTTTATTTTTTAAATTTTCTGTAATTAGTACTTTCGGGAGCGCGGTTTAAAGTGTTAGTGCCTTTCTATAAAAAAATAAAAAAATTGCAATATCATGTCTTCATCACGAGGTAGTTGTGTCAATGACCCAAATGTGTTTTGCTACATTTGTGGGGAATACACAGTCTGAAAATTCAGGAAAAGTATAACAGATTTTATAAAAAGTGCTTATTTTTGTACTTTAACTTGCAAGTTGTAGACAAAAACAAGCCGTGGATACCTCGAATAGTTTGCAAAATGTGCTATGAACACTTGAGACAGTGGGTCAATGGTAAAAGAAGCCATATGAAATTCGGGGTGCCTATGCAATGGAGAGAACAAACAAATCACTTCGATGAAAAACTTGTGGGCTACAGGTACGAAAGTGACTCTCTACCGTACAAGAGAGCAAGACTTGCTGCCATTTTTTAATTCGGAAAATGATATAGATTTTTGTTCAGATGTGCAAGGCCTCCTTCTCAAAATGGGTCTTTCAGAATACCACCCAAATGACTGGCGTCTCTTCATAGACAGCTCTAACCGAAGCCTTAAGTGTGTTCTTTTGCACAAAGGCAACCAATGTTGTTCAATTCCCATTGCTCATTCAACTAAATTAAAGGAAGAATATCAAAATATTGCACTTGCTTTAGACAAAATCAAGTATAACGAACATAATTGGAGTATTTGTGTAGATCTAAAGATGGTTAACTTTTTGTTAGGACAACAAAGTGGATACACAAAATACGTATGTTTTTATTGCCTGTGGGATAGTCGTGCCAATCACCAACACTGGACAGAAAGGGACTGGCCTGTACGTGAGATGTTGGAAATGGGAAAGCAGAATGTGATAAACCCACCTTTAGTTACAAGAGATTCAATTATTTTGCCACCCTTGCACATTAAACTGGGTCTAATGAAACAATTTGTGAAGGCGTTAGATAAAAATGGACAGTGTTTTCTTTACATAACGAGAAAATTTCCTAGGCTAAGCATAGAAAAAATAAATACGGGTATTTTTGATGGCCCACAGATAAGAGTGTTGATAAAAGATACTGATTTTTCAAATTCAATGACCAGTTTGGAACTGCTTGCGTGGAATTCGTTTGTTGAAGTTACTAAGAACTTTCTGGAAAATCACAAGTCAAGTACGAGTATGTGTAGTGAAAATCACCCAAATCGGATCAACATAACATATAGCTCCCTTATAATCGATAGTTTCTTTAAATGGCTTTTGGGCTATACATTTTGCAATTAAAAAGCTAGGAAAACAAAATTTTTCAGGTTTGAGACATATTACATATGTAATGTGTGTAGTGAAAATCACCCAGATCGGACCAACATAACATATAGCCCCTTATAATCGATAGTTTCTATAAATGGGCTATACATTTTGCAATTAAAAAGCTGGGAAAACAACATTTTTCAGGTTTGAGACATATTACATATGTAATGTGTGTAGTGAAAATCACCCAGATCGGACCATCATAACATATAGCTACCCTATAATCGATAGCTTCGATCAACGGGTTTCGGGCTATACATTTTGCAATTAAAAAGCTAGGAACGCAAAACTTTGCAGTGTCTGTACATATTTTATATGTGTAGTGAAAATCACCCAAATCGGACCAACATAACATATAGCTCCCTTATAATCGATAGTTTCCATAAATGGGTTTTGAGCTATACATTTTGCAATTAAAAAGCTAGGAAAACAAAATTAAAATTAATTAACAATAAGATCTTGTACACATTATAAGCTTTTTACGCAAAACTCGATCGTAAAAAATCTTGTGGATTTAAGGGAAGTAGGCGCGGCGCCGCCCACTTTTCAGCATAAGAATTCCGTTTTTTTCAAAGGTGATGGCTTGTAGTTTCAACTAGATATTTCAATCAGTGCTTGGTCAGCTGCTTCTCAATAGAATGTAGTATACCCCTAACTTTAGTGAACATGAAATGTTTGTAAGTATGAGAAGAAGAAGAGATGAGCCCATTAATAAGTAAATTGACATAATAAGGACGATGAGCTGAGTCGATTTAGCCATGTTCATCTCACCGTCCGTCTGTCTATTTGAACGCAAACATAAAATGTGCATGCATTGGTATTTTAGCAGATATTGGTAGGGCCCCTATTTATATACATTAATGGTGGCCCGAGTGATGTGGCGGTAGTGTTGCCGCGTACCACACCGAAGGTCGAAGGCTCGAGTCCTGGGACCGGTAACATTAAAAGGGGTTTGAAACCGTTTTTCAAAACGGGGTCGCCCCTCGGCAGTGGCTTGATAAACTCTCCGAGTGTCTTCCTGATATAAAAGGCTTCTAAGCAAAAATGCATCTCCGTTGTAGATTCCGTTCAAAGACAGCAAAAATCTGTAGTTCCTGCCAATTCATAGGTAAAAATTCAAAACAGCACACAAATTGGAAGGGAAGCTCGGCGCAAAAATCTCTTAGGAGGTTTATGATGATATGTATAATACGATCTGAAAAGTATTAATATAGACCTGCGTAAATTGGTATGCCATAATAGATCACTACTAGGCATATAATGTTCGGTTACACCCGAACATAGACTTCCTTACTTGTTCTTTTTTTAATTCATAAACCATATATTGGAAGACCCAACTGTTGATGGCTTCTTAACTCGTACACATCTGTAAAACTTAAGTGATCTTTCGGGTCTATAGATATTTGGCGAAATTTGCTGTGCGTTGTTTTTGTAGTTTATGCGAGCACTGTGTGAATTGTTCCTGATGTTCGGCTTCGGTGATATCGTTCACCAGTTTTGCGCTGGTACAATTGATACAGTCGGAAATTTCGTTTTCGACTTAAAATGTTGATTTGACGTGAAATATTTGCTCATCTGTATGAAGAGCTCTAATTCTATTTTTTAGTGTCTGTGTTAAACAAAAAACGTATGTCGGCTGTTAGAAAATATATTTTGTGAAGATATTTCGACAAAGTTCTGATATGACTTTTTTATAACAATTTGATTTGTAAAGTAGTTTAATGGCCGCTTTACTCGTTTGGGTTTTTGTGATGGGGACATTTGTGCTTAATGTTGGGAGTTAGCCGAATTTGACTTGTTTATTTGCTGGCGAGCAGCGACAACGTTCTGATGTCCGGGTTCGTAAGCGTGTTTTGGACCATATTCTTCAATGAAATTTTTTCATCCTTTTAATTTGGTTTTGAAGTTTTTCTGATATGGAGAAGATTTACATCTGCTGAACCATATAAGTAATTATACAGTTTTTTTATTGACCATACAATCTCGAGGACCTCTTTCTGTAAGTATTTGTGAAAAAATGTAAGGGTTTTTGGTTTTGAAATAGTACGGCTCCCATAGCGTAATTGCTTCGACGACGCACAGTGGCGCCTCTGCCGTTAAAGCATGGCAAAAATCAAAAAAATCATGAAAGCGTTCGCTAAATCTAATACATGTTTCTAATAGAGAATTTTCCAGGGAGCAAAAATATACAACTGTTTTTTCACAGAAAATTATAGTTTACCAGGTAGAGCCTCTCAAAGTTAACCAATTTTCAACATTGGGAAAAATTTGAAATTTTTCTTCTCTTTCGTTGTATTTAAAATGGTTTTGTGAGTAAATAACTCGGCCAGTTGTCGGTTTCTTGTGTAGCAATTAAAGATTATTTAATTTGGGATTGAAACAAAAAAAAAATTGTTTTTTTTTGTTAAAAGTTGGCGGATATACCTGTTTTTCGAAATACCTATTTTTAGGCCCTTTTTAAAACTTTGATGGAAAATAAAAAAAATGTTAAAATATGTGCTCCGTCAAATTAACAGTAGTTATTTGTGAAATATTCAGTTACCTTAATTCATAAAGTCTACCTGCATCCAGCTGCAACTTCACTTTTTACATCAAATAAAGTTAAACAACCTTGTGCATAAATGCGCGCCTGAGCAGGTATATATAATTCAGTACGGCCGTAAGGTCGTTTTTGTTATTGGAACTTGTTAACAACATACATTTTTTTAGTTACGTATTGTATACCTGAAATTCATTTTAACAATTTGAGTAGGTATATAAAGCTATCCATCATACAATGCACATTAACATTCGTCTTTTGGAGATTAAGGAACTTAGTATTCTGTATACTTAAATAAAGTGAATAGTATTTTTAAATATAGTTCACAGTTTAATATTTAGTCAGATACACTCGAAGCCAATTCTAATATGTATCTAGAAAACTCGAAACTATTTGCGGTGTTTAAATCTACAAAGTCAAGACGGGGCTTCGTTGAGGCTATTATGAGAGAATTAGCGAGTGAAACAAGCATTAAAGAAAAGGAAGGCCTAGAAGAAAAATTGGGTTTAAAATACATTATGATAGAAAAAAAATGAATTTAAAATTTCTAAGCAAACATGAAAAGTGGCTAGCTGACAAAACTTTTTTGGACGAAGAAACGCCTAGCACGTCAACCAATCCAACTAGAGGGAGACCAACAAAACCCATAGAAGAGTGTTCTACCTACACAAGGAAAAGGAAGCTGTCTGATACCACAAAAGCTATGGCCACGACTCATCTTTCAGAAGCACTGGCTATTAAATATAAAAAAGACGAAGAAAACGTGAAGTCTCATATAACAGAAGCAGTTGCGGTAGCAAGTCCAGTGCGACTGATAAGGATCAAAAACAGCATTCCCACACCACCAAATGCGCTACCTAGGAAATACACTCCCGAAGAAGCTTTGGCGCTGTTTATAGATCTCGGTTTAACGAAGAAAAAATATATTATATTGCGTAAGTCATACGTCTACACGACTCCTTCAAAGTTTTACTGAAGAGAAGTTGAAATCACTGCCAAAGGAGCTAGCATTGATAACTAAGTGGGGCTGTGATGGATCATCAGGACAAAGCGCATATAAACAAAGAATAAATTTAGACGATGAAACAATTACAGATAGTAATATGTTTAAGGCTTCTATTGTTCCATTACGACTAAAAGATGAAGCTTCAGAATATTGGAAAAGTCCACGTCCGTCATCAACTATATTCTCCTCAAGAAGATTTTTTGAAAACGATGAAGTGACTGCTCGCATAACAGGAGTTGATAGAGATATTGTGAAAAGATTGGGAGTAATTTTAAATATTTTAAACTGCCATGAACCAGTTAATGGACCCAAATTTGGAGAATATGCATCTAAAACTACAGAGTTGCTGCATCAAAAGTATCCTGAGAAGAAACTTACACCAACGGTACATGAAATTTTAGCACATGGAAAAGATTTAATAGAGTACCAGTGCTTACCATTAGGAGAATTGTCTGAAGAAGCTCAAGAATCTAAGAACAAGGACCACAAAAGATATAGATGTATGAACACCTGCAAAGTATCACTAGTTAGACAAAACGAAGACCTTTTCAACATGTTAGCTATCTTTTCTGATCCAGTCATATCATCTATGAGGTAACACAAAAAGATCTTACAGATGCGTATACCTCAGAAATGGTTGCTTTGTTAGATATATGTTCCAGTGACGATGACTATGTTAAGATAAAATAAGTTTCTCACTTCTTAGCACAACAATGAAAAAGAGATTTACTAATCAATTTTGTTACTTTATTGAAAAATAAGATATCTATGTACAAATTAATTTTTTATTTCAAATAAAAGAATTAATTAATTTAGTAATTTATAAATACATACTTTTCGTTATTGCATTTCTCTAAAGTTTATCAAATTTATTTTAAAGCTTAGGCATTTCGCCTTCAAACGAGTATTAAATTTTTATGGAAATCAATACGTCTATCGCGTTTGGTACAAATTGGTAAATCGGTGACTAAGATCAAACTTTTTAGCATAAATGGGCAGTGCCACTTCCCTTTTCCAAAATATGTTGGCTGTTTAATCTTTAGCTCAAATAAAATTACGTTGAACCACTTTCAATAACTTTTAGTTATTAATAAAATACATATTTGGCTTGTAAATTAAAAAAAGAAAACATGTACAATTTTACGATGAATTTTGAAGCACCTTGTTACTGTGGCACCAAAAACGGACATTTGAGTTTTATAAGAGTATTGCCATTTAAAAGAAACAATACGTCTATCGATTTTGGTAGTTATTGATTACGTGACTACTTAGATACAACTTTTTGTCACAAGTGGGCATTGCCACGCTATCTTATCAAAATCATTAGTTTATCTTATTTAATGCTTAAATACGTCATTATAAGACAAATCTCATTTTATTTTTTTTATTTTTTACTAAAAACATTTGGTTTTTGCATATTTCTACAAATTTTCGACTTTGAGGAATTTTTCAGAAGCACCCTGTATCTGTGACATTCTGAGTTTTCAAACAATAAAACTTCAAATCATTATATTTCATTTGTATTTTAAATTTTTAAAATATCTTCATTGGTTCAAAAGTTATGATTTTTGCAAAGAAAAACCTTAAAAGGCGCCACTGTACGACGGCTGCGAAATTTTGTATACATTTTCTATAATAACAAGCAAGACCTATATAAGGTAACTGCCCCTAATTTCATGGTAGTACGTTATTTCTTGATATCTCGATTTTTTCTTCCAAACAAGGAATTGGGGGAGTTTTTTTTTAACTGCAAATTTCACAATAAAAATTGGTTTTACGGTATAATAATTGATATTTTACTAATTTTTTAATATTAAACCTAATAATAAACGTCAAGCAATATAAAGTTGGAAGCTCGGAAAATGAGCCTGTTGGAAGGAGGCCTCTTAAGTAAAGTGTTAAGGAGTCCAGTGTATTTTGTTAAGCCTGCAAAATTGTATCGTAAAATTTTTTTTTTTATGATAATTTTTTGGGATTTAGTGAACATTTCTTAAACGTTCCTATTACTGCAAAAGGCATTCCAATAATTTTTTTTAATAGTTTCTAACCCACGAAATTAGGGCCACGCTTTTTTTGTAATATAATCTATATATATAAAATTCAAATTATGTATGTATCTATAGATCGACTTGCGTCCTAAACCTATAAACCGATCGTAACCAAATTTAAAACACGAACTGGATACCTTACCGGGATGGTCTTGGGCTAAAAAATATTTTGATATATATAGGGGGCGGGGCACCTCCCATACAAATCGAATTTTTAACAGTCCTTATTTCTGGAAGTATTTACGTTAGACCACTGAAATTTGGTAAGGGGTTATATGACATTAATCCCTACCACATCCAGAAAAACTTCGGATAACAGAAAAGGGGGCGTGGCACCTCCCATACAACTGGAAGTATCTCTGGAAGTATTTAGGCTAGAACAATGAAATTTGGGAAGGGGTTATATGAGGTTAATCCCTAACACCTCCAAGAAAACTGTGAAAAACGAAAAAGGGGGCGTGGCACCTCCCATACAGCTGAAATTTTTCTTACTCCGTATCTCTGGAAGTATTTACGTTAGACCACTGAAATTTGGTAAGGGTTTATATGATCCCTACCACCTTCAAAAAAACTGGGGATAACGAAAACAGGGGCATGGCACCTCCCATACAGCTGAAATTTTTTATTAAATAAGCCCCCGAGGAAGATTTTGATGTAATTTCGTGGTACACTTTTATTAATCTATTCGTCAATATTTTAATCAAAAAGCTCTGCGAAGCACAACATTTTAACGAAATAATGGCATTATAGAACTTTTGTTTATTCAATAATTTTTCATTTAATTTAAAAAAATTTATCAAGCTTTCAACTTCTTTACTATTGTTTTTGATCAATATTGATAATAGCAAAAAAAAAATTTGAATATAAACCTCAAATTACCGCTTAAAGCTATACCACGAATTTACGTACACCAAATTTGCGCATGCCCCTAATTTCGTGGTATACTGTGCATTTACATTTCAGCAGTAATTTCAATGAATAAATTTTTTCATTATTAACAAACAACCAAAAAAATAAAAAAATTAAAAACAAAAACATTTGTAGTAATAATACTTAAAGGTAATTTTTAGAAAAGTAACAAGTCACATCAATTGAATACATTTTTTTTTGTTTATTTTTGTTTTAAAGCTTTTTAATTTAATGATATCTCATTTCAATAACGTCTAAAGTTCCAAGAACTCTTAGATTTAATGAAAAAATACAAAAAAAAAACTCACATAGAAAACAACAACAAAAAATAAAAATGAAACAGTTTTTGGATCTACAGGTATAATAATAATAATTCCCAATCCCGCCCGATTATTCGTTCGTGCCGAGTCGTTAAAAGGCTTTGGTTTGTTAATCGTCGAGATCTAATACTGTCAGCTACAGAGAGAACCTCATCAGCTAAGTAAAGTAGATATAAGATAGATTATACATTAGGAAATAACTAGTTAACAGCATAAAATTAATGTTAGAAGTTAATATAGAAGTCAAAGAATAAGAAACAATTAGCAGCTATGTATTTAGAATAGAAAGACTTGATTTTTTTATGCTTAAAAGGGAGTCTGAAATATCAAATCTACCAGAAAGAGAGGTATAGACGGTACATTGAAGTTCACTTCACTTAGAAGAAATGGGCTGGAGAGTGAACCATTTAGAAATTTAATCTTAAAACAATTCCAAGCATTTCCCTCCGACTAGAAAGTGTGTACAGATTAATGAGTTTTACCCCATTCGTATAAGGTGGCAGATTATACAAGGGATCCCAATGAAAATCTCTTAAGGCAAATGGTAAAAATTGGTTTTGAACTGATTGTAGGCGATCTACATGAACCTGGTAGCGCGGGTTTCAAATTAAAGAACCGTATTTAATTATCGGGGCTTGGTCGCTAAATTCTTTAGACCATCGTTAAACGAATGCTAGGACACCTCTAGACTTATTGAGTGTTGTGTTAATATGGCGGTTGAAACTGAGTTTATAGTCCATAGTAACCCGCAGGTCAACAAAATCATACACTTGCTCAAGGCTATAATTTTTAATTGTATAGGAAGCCGGCTGAGAAATTCCACGCGAAAAACCCATGTATTTACATTTGTTAAGGTTAAGTGGCATATAATTTAAATCGCACCAAGTAACTAGTGTATCTGGATCTGATTGTAGCTTATTTCTATCTTCAAATGACGCGAATGACATGAAAAGCTTTACGTCGTCAGCATACATTAACATTTTTTAAAATTTTATTATTGTAGGAATATCATTTATAAACAACAAGAACAGAATCGGGCCAAGATGGCTTCCTTAAGGAACCCCCGAAGAGACATAAATGACATCGGATACCAAATTTTTAAACACTACTCTTTGTGTCCTGTCACTAAGCTAAGAAGAGATCCAGCGAGTGAGACCCGGCTGGAAGCCCAACTGATCGAGTTTATGAATAAGTAATGAGTGACACACTTTGTCAAAAGCTTTGCTGAAATCCGTATAAATAACGTCGGTATGCAGATTTTTTCTAAAGCTATTTGAAACATGACTGGTAAACTCAAGTAAATTCGTAACTGTGGACTTTCCCTTACTGGCAGTCAGCTATCAGAGTAGAGATCGGACCCGTAAGTTGATTTGTAACAATTTTGGGATGGCAGAAAGCTTTGCTATGCCACGACAGTTCTCTATAGAAGACCTACTCCCGCTTTTATCCAGCGGTGGTAGAAAAGATTCTTTCCACGCAGTTGGAAAAACACCACACTTAAGATTGAACAAATTGGTAAGGGGTTGGTAAATATGGTTCGCACACTTTTTCAAGAAACATGTAGGAATCCTATCAGGAACGTATTTTAAAGATTCTTTTAAGGTTTTAAGGTAAATTAGAACCTCTTTGGGGCATATAATTGGTGAATTAATTGAATTTGTCCCGTGTATCTTATAGGGATATTTTTGAAAGTTTGAATTAGTGACAGCAGAATAGTTAAAAGTGAAAAATTGAGCAAAGAAATTTGCAATACATTGATTATCACTATTTTTCAGAGTCTTAAGCTCTTTAGTAAACCACGCTTGCGTAGGATGATCATAAGTTAATTTACGTTTAGGAATAAACTTCTCAAATAGGCAGTAAATAGTTTGATTGAAATGTGAGACGTTTAGATCGATATCACTACCAAATTCAGGCCAAGTTAATTTAGACAGTTCTTTTCTTGTAGTTTGCTTTGGAAAAGTTAAAATCAAAGCTACTACATGAGTAGCATTGAGTACCTTGGCCAGTACGTATGGTTTCGTAGACTATTTCCATAGAAGAGTGGTAAAGGTCTTCTGGTAAAACCAACGGATCGCAACGACTTACAGAAAATTGGTTTATATGATCAACATACACTAAATCTAAGACTTTCCCAAACTTGTTAGCGGTAATATTTATTTGATTAAGGCAAAGATCGGAAATTCCATCTAAAAAGTCATTGTACCCCAGTTTGGACGGATTTGGAATAATGTTACCATCAGATATGTCCCACGATATATGAGGTAAGTTAAAATCACCCAAAACAATAATTGAATCTGAAGCTTTAGTCATAAAGTTAACAGTTTTGAGCAGAGAGACATGTTGCATGTAGACTGAAAAATCTGATGCTGGAGGGATGTAGCAAACATATACATAAGTACATAGAGACGTTGTCTAGTTGAAGGCGGATGCATTTGAACTCAATGAAATCGATGTTAGGAATATTAACCTCTTCTGAAGGGATGGAGAAATGAACGGCAAGCAGAACACCACCTCCGACTCTGTTCAAGCGATCATTTCTATATACTTGATAATCATTACATAAAAACTCTAAATTGAAAACATGAGGTTTTAGCCAAGTTTCAGTAAAAGCAATTAATTACGTTATATTTACAATGAAAAGATTTCAAAAAGAGATCAGTTTATTTGGTATTTAAGCCTCTGACATTTTGATAAAAGATATTCACGGATTTAGTGCTCAGTTTTTTGACTCAACGTTATTACGAGAAATTTTCGCTACATTTTGAACATTCCTATTCGGTCTGTATTCAAACCCCGCACAAGAGCCCGGGAGGCCAAAAAGAGCTGTCCAAAAGAGTATCGAAATCTTTCCCAGATACATCAATCTTAAACGAAGACATACTTCTTTGATATGTGAAATTAAATCTTGTCTTAATCTGACAGTCACGCTTTGATCTTTAAGTTTAGAAGAAATATGGTACATCAAATCATCCTCGGTAGTGTTTGGATGAAACCTAGACACAAAAATAGATTTTTTGCGAGGGACCACAGCCAGCTTATTAACGATTGCTTCAGACTCCATTGCAATAGTTGGAGGTTCCGGGTTTTTCCTAGTGGATATTTTTGAAGTAATTTTTAGAAAAGTAACAAGTTACATCAATGAATAAATTCTTTTATTGTTTAAAAATAAACAAAATAAATTAAAAAAAAACAAAAAAAAACCCAAAATTAAAAAAAAATAAATTTTTAGTAATAATAAATAAAATAAATTTTTACAAAAGTAACAAGTTACAACAATTGAATAAATTTTTTTTATTGTTTATTTTTGTGTTAAACCTTTTTCATTTAATGTTACTTTTTTCATTTCGATAATGTCTAAAGTTCTAAGAACTCTTAGATTTAATGAAAAAATACAAAAAAATAAAAAAAAAACACAAAACAACAACAAAAATATAAAAATAAAAAGTTTTTGAAATGTACGTACATTAAACTAATTTTTTTTACTATTTTGGTCTTAAATTTTTTCTTTTCATAAATAAAATAACAATACTTCTTGTTTTGCCGGCTCAAGGTCAATTTGATTGAAAAAATAAAACACAGGTGTTTTTTCTTTAACCAATATATTTTATCGGTAACCGTCTTCAGGGTAAAACTATTAACAAAAACATAAATTAACAAAATTTCAAACATACAAAACATTTATTATTTAACATACATTTATATTCACGTCTGCCCTGTGTGACACGGAGTTTGATACTGCCTATTAGTTAGTAAGTGTTTGTAGATATGCGCGCAGTCATCGGTATCGCTCTTAAAGTTTAGTCGTATGTCCGTCGGTTTGTTTATTATTTGTAACATCTCAAATGTAAACCAGTGATGCCAGATAATCTCCGCTAAATTTCCCACAAAAGTGGGGAAAAATTCCCCCAGTTTCCCACAGAATTTAAAACACTTTTTATTGGGGGTATCGTATTACGACTGCTGAGTGGAAGATCACCTTGTTTCAAAATAATTTTCAAAAACGCTTTATCTAGGAATTTGTATGAAGAACGCTCTATTCCAGATGTTTTTTCAAAGACGCCCTATTTCAAAATTCGATTGAAGAACGCCCTATCTCAGAACGAGTTTGAAAAACGCCCTATGTCATTGAAAATTCAATACGCTTTCAGCTGAGAAAAGGCGTTTTTCAATCAAATTTTGAAATAGGGCGTTATTGAAAGAAATTCTGAGATAGGTCGTATTAAAAAAAAGCAATTGCTTTTTCAAAACCTTTTCTCAAATTTTGAAAGTCTCTTCATACAAATTGATGTCAAATTTGTAAAAATTTCAGAAAAAAGGAAACACTTTTTTTATTAATATGACCCATAGTGTTATCGAAGAAAATTCTGAAAATATTTTGAAATAGGATCTTCCACTTAGCAGTCGATTTATGATTTTACGTTCAGCATGACTACTACATTTATATTTACGTAGGCAGTTCTGCAACCAAAATATCCCTTTTTTTTACATGAGAGACTTAAAAATGTCCCTTTTTCCCCTTTTAAAAAATTTTGTAGTGAAATACCCTCAAAGAGGGTAATTTCCCACGATCTGGCACCACTGATGTAAACCTCTTGTGATAGTTTTGTTCTTGTTGGAGAATTTTAGCGTCGTCGAAGTTTGGCGAATGCCCACTTGATGAACAGTGGGCCACTAGTGCTGTATTTGGGTTATTAGTTGTTTTACAATATTTAAAATCCGATTTGTGTTGTGAAAGTCTACTTTTCAATTTTAGTTTTGTTGTACCTACATATACACTATTGCATGACTCTCTGTCGTTTCCTTTGCATGGAATTTCGTATACAACATTACTTTTTTCATTTTGTGGTATTTTGGATTTGGTTTCATTAAATAAATGTTTTAATGTGTTTGTAGGTCTGTGGGCAATTTTTATTTTTTGTTTATCATAACAATATGATTTTGACAGACGCTCGGACAGTTGAGGCACATATGTAAGAGCTTTAAAAATATATGACTGTTGTGAATTTTGTTTATTATTAGTGTGGTTTACTTTGCTCAATAGTTTTTTAATGGTGTGCGTAGGAAAAGCGTTGTTTTTTAATAGTAAAAGTATTTCTTTATTGATTTCTGTGTGGTAAATTTCATCCGAGGTCTGCAGCATCCGCTTTATAGAGGATTGCTGTATTTAAAATCATTGACTTGGGATGCTTATAATTATAATTAATAATCCTGCCTGATGATGTTGGTTTTCTATACCACTTTAACTTTAATTTATTGTCTAATCTTTTTATCATTGAATCTAAGTAAGCCAATTTTCCACCCTGCTCAAGCTCCACAGTAAACTTTATATTTTTGTCGAAATAGTTCAAAGCAGCAAGTATATTTTCAACCTCTTTTTCTTTAACTAAGGCAAATAAATCATCGACATATTTTGTGATTAATATTGGTTTGTGTTCTAATTTTTCTATTGTATTTTGTAATAATTTTTCCATGAGTATGTCTGCTATCACTGGGGAAGTAGGTGAGCCCATTGGCATTCCTTTTAATTGGGTATATACAGTGTCTGTTCGGAGCTGCAGCCGATATTGAAAATCAGTAGATTATATTCATATATTGAAATCCCAAAATTTAGAACCACCCTAATTTAACTATTACAGTTTAAACATATGTACATACGTACAATAACCTTTTTTGCATATTTTCTTATTCCCCCATTAGTAACACACAAACCTATTGTAGAAACATATGAACATAGGTACGGTAACTGCAAAACAATTAGGCGCATAAATATTTATGTGCGTAATGTGTGTATATTCACACATGCAATATATGGTATGGAATGCATGTACTTAGAGCTCCAAAAAACAATTGTTTAAGAATATAAGTTAAAGTTTTACCTCATTAAATTAATTTTTTAAAAAAGAGCGAACGGACTATGTCCGCTGTCGATACTTTATTCGTTCGAGTAAAACTTAAGATTAATTTACAATTACTTCTTAATCTTACTTTACACCTAGCTTCTTGTTATAAATTTGCTGACAACCAATTTCTTATTAAATAGGTCAATTGTTGATTGCTGACTGTTGTTTACGCCGGTTAGTGCTGACGGTTGTTTGTGTCAATATTCTTCAGACGCATAATCAGCGTTTACTAATAAATTGACCGGAACATGTCGAAACTTACGGGGTTATTGAACATTTTAGAATTAGTGAAGTGTTGTGTTAACTCCTCCCCTCTTAAGTATGATCGTCCTCGATCATCAATAAAATGGCAAGTCGTTGAAACTTACGTACGTCGGAACGTGATTTGTTTTATTTGTTGGTGTAATTTCTTGGTTTGTGCTGGGTTTTACTATTTCTTTTTCAACGTATTGGATCTTCACGGATCGTTTCCTTAGGAAAAGGAAAAGTATTAGGGTTATTAATGATGTTGCCGTTATTAGGCTTCCTATAGAGAATGTCGCCTTTTTGAGTGCGTTTATTCGTTGTATGTTTCTGATGTGTAGATCTTTCAAAGCCTCTAAGGAAAGTAGTTCTACATACTCCTTCTCTAATGGGCTTGGCTGCAGTATTGCGGGGATGGTTTCAATTGGCTTAGCTTCCATGTTGCTGAATATTTGACTGTTGACTTTAATTGTTGAATTGTGGTACATTACTACATGCGTTCCGTTTATTTCTTGCGGTGCCGTGTTGATTTCTAATTTTCCATTGAATTGGTTAAGCAATATTATTCCTGATCTTATTTCTTCTAACGTAGGGACTTGGTGGCCATTGGTTGTCGAGCATGTTTAATTTAGACTATTAATAATCCGAGCTATGCATAAATCTTTATCTAAATCTACCAAATTCGTTTCTTTGCAAATTGTTACATGACTATAGGTTTCGCATTTATTTTTTATTCCATAAATTGTATTTACTCCTTTTAATATTTCCTTATATTCAGTTTTAATAACAATATTGTTCGGTCTTTTTACCGGTCGTATAGTAATTCTTCTAAAAGTTTTTTCTAATGTTACAGGTATTTTTACCATGTATACAATTTTCATGTTTTTGCTTAATACATTTACTTCTGATAAATTTAATGCTTCCTCGGCATTTTCAAATGGGATTTTTTCCTTTTTTAATTTATTTATTGATAATTCGATTTCTTCCTTGCTTAGTATTACAGAGTTTACTACATTATTTTTTGCCCATTGTATGGCGTATCTTATATTTATTAATTCTTCCTTTATTAGTCTTATTTTATTTTGTAAATTTACTAGAATTTCAATCAAAACATTATCATTTTTCCGTATTGTGTTTAACATCTTATTAACTATGTTAGTAACATTATTTAAACGTTTTTCGAATAAATTATTTATTAATATTTGATTATCGTTATTTTCGTTCAACTTATTCAAATTGTTATCTATTATTTTCAAATCTTCATGATCTGGAGATCCGGCAATATATTTCCATGCCGTTCCCAAGATATCGATTGATCTCTTATTTTTATTATAACTAACAGGTTTTAGGGTATTTAGGATATCGAAGGTTTGGAGGGTTTCATGTTTAAGGATGGGATATAGGAGGTTGTCTTTGGGGGTTTGGTTTGTTATTTCGTCATAAGTCTCGGTCAAGAATTGTTCGTATTTTTCTAAGTCAATGATGTGAATAAGTCTGAAGGTACCGTCTTGTATTTTTGCTTGTCCGTTGTCTATTGTAACTAATTGTGCTTTACTATAGTCTAAAATTTTCACGTCCGATAGTGAGGTTGTAATTAGGGTGGAGATGATTAGAAGTCCGATATAGTCCATTTTGCCTAAAAAGAAATTGTTCAATTTTTTATCAGTCCTTTGTGAACGGTTCGTCCTGATACAGTTTTTATTGTTGTCCTATTATTTTCTAATACTATTTCTTTCTTGTATTTCGGGGTTAATTTTGAACCGAGTCTTTTATTTATTTTAACGTAGATTATTTCACCTGGGGAGTAATCCTTAACTTCCGATCTATTCTTGTTATGGTAGGAACGGTCTAAATCCTGTTTCTTCTTAAGTTGCGAAATATTGTCTAGTCTTTGCTTTTCTAGCTGCTCAGGGTTAGTAAACACTCTATTTCCGAAAAATAGGGATATGGGTTTATTTTTAGAAGTGGAGTGGATTGATGAGTTATATTCTTGTACTGATTTGAATAACAGTTCCTCAAATGTTATTCCTACGTAGGTTGCTTTGAGACATCTCATGATTTCTGAGATTGTGCTATGGAATCTTTCTACTTGATCATTGCTCGTGCTGCTATAAGGTGGGGTAGTATATACGTCAATGGACATATGGTCTTTGAGTAGGGATGAAATTGTGGCAGAATTAAGGGATTTTTCATTGTCTATTACTACCAGTTTTGGTATTCCAAAGGCTATCATTAACTCTCTTATTGGGTCTTTAATATGTTCTATTGCTTTGCTTTGTATCATTTTAACCTGTGCGTATTTTGAAAATTTGTCAATGGCAGTGAGGATTAGCTTCCTTTCTGTTGAATAAATGTCGATATGTACGATTTCTCCTGGGGACTGAGGAATGGGGGTTTCTTGTATCAGTGGTTTTGGTGGATGCCGATCGTATTTGTGTTCGCGGCATGTGGAACATTGTTCAACTATTTTCTCAATTTTTGAATGCATACTTGGGAAATAATATTTTTGTAAAATTTGCGTTTTGTTTTCTTGACCATTTCTGTGAGCTCTATTGTGCTCTCTAATTATGATTTCTTCTTGTTCTGTTTCGGGTACAATATCTTGTAGTAGAGTTTGTGTGAAGAGAATTTTAGTATTTGCGAAATGAAGTGGGTATACCTCCTGAATTTTGCCCATTAGATTTTCTGTAGTGTATAGTCCGTTGACTAATGCTGGGTCAATGTATCGTTTAAATATGTCAATAATGTCCTGTGTAGAATAGTCTTGTTTCGTAATTGTGTATCTGTGAAAACTGGGGAATGGTAGTTCAAATTTGTAACTGTCTTCGTTACCGAATAATAAGAATAATTGATTTTTGAAAGCATTTATTGGTGCTTCCGTGGCTGGGATGAGTAGGTGTGCGGAACTTTCGTCGCTGTGGTCAGTGGTAGACAGGACGTTAATGTCAGTCAGTGGAGGTCTAGAGAGTGCGTCTGCTACGACGTTCGTTTTCCCTGGCTTGTACTTCATTTCATAGTTGTATTCTTCAAGGATACATTTCCATCTCTTCATTTTTCCATTGTGGTTTTTGTTGCTCAATGCAAAAGTGAGAGGCTGGTGATCTGTGAAAATCACAACTTTCGCTGATCCGTACAAGTAGTTTCTCAGTGTCGTGAGAGCCCAGATGATTGCCAGCATTTCTTTTTCGTTTGCGGCATAACTCTCTTCGGTTTTATTTAGTGATCGGGATATAAAGGTTATTGGTTTGCCTGCTTGCTCAAGGACGGCGCCTAGGGCGTAGTTTGATGCATCGGTAGTGAGGTGGAACTCCTGTTTGAAGTCTGGGTATGATAGGATGACTTCGTTTGATATTAGTGAAGATTTAGTTTTGTTGAAAGCTTCTAGGGCACTTTTATCAAGCACAACCAGCTTTTTGTTTGAGGCGTTTTTGGACACGCGTCCATCTTCCCCTCTTAAAAGCGAGGTCAGAGGTTTCGCTAGTTTGGCGTAATCTCTGATGAAGGGTCGATAATACCCTGATAGGCCAAGAAAGGATCTCAAGTCTTTTAACGTTTTGGGACAAGGAAATTCCTGAATTGTTTTTACTTCAGCGGGATTGGTTTTTTTGCCTGAGGGTGATATAATGAAACCTAGGAATTCGACTTCTTTTCGGAAAAATTCGCATTTGTCCAGTTGGACCTTCATACTTGCTTTTTCAAGCGTATGGAAAATTGTTTCAACATTTTTAAGGTGGTCTTTCTCGTCTTTGCCAAATACTATTATGTCGTCTATGTAGACATAACATATTTTGCCTATGTGTTGCTTCAGGATGTCGTCTAAAGCTCGTTGAAAAATGGCGGGTGCGTTTTTAAGTCCGAACGGGAGTCGGGTGGATTCATATTTGACGTTGTTGACCGAAAAAGCTGTCTTCTCGATATCAGTTTCCTTCAAGGGAATCTGGTGGAAGCCACTCTTCAAATCAAGAACAGAAAAATATGTGTTGTTGCCAAGTTGAGAGATTACTTCGTTAATTTCCGGGATTGGATACTTGTCGGCTATTGTTAGGGTGTTCAGTTTCCTATAATCTATTACGAGTCTGTATTTTTTTGTCCAGACGCATCTAACTTTTTGGGGACAACCCACACAGGTGAGTTGTAGGGTGAACGGGAGGGCCTAATTATTCCATCTTTTAGTAAATTTCCTATTTCTTGTTTCACGAAATCTCTCATGGCTAGGGGGTAGGGATAGTATTTGGTATATACGGGAGTTTCTGAAGAGGTTCTAATTTCTCCTATTACGGTAGTAGTATAAGTAAGTTTTTCATCTGGTTCGGTAAATAAGTTGGGATATTTGTTTGTAAGGTGGTTTATGTATTGTTTCTGCATACTTGTCATGTGGTCGGTCCTAACGTCTATTTTATTAACTGTTGGAGACGGTTTCTATCTAATTTTAATTTTTTTGTTATTGCCTAGAGTAAGGGTACCGTCATGTATGTTTATTGTGGCACGGAGTTCTTTAAGACTGTCGTTTTCTATTATTCCGTCGAAGGATTTAAGCGTAGGTAGTAAAAAGAATTTTAAAGTAGTGTCATTGCTTCCAAACAGATTGATGGTCGTGGGTGATTTGAATTTGTCCGGCTATGGAATTTGCAAAGAATGGTTCGTCATTGGGTATTTTTTTAAGGACATGGCAGGGTTGGATATAGTTTTTGCTTGACCCTGTATCGATTAGCATTCTGAGAATTTTTCCGTTCTTCGCTTTACATTCTACGTAAGGCAGCGAAGAACTACTCATTCTAAAAAATGGATGTCAATATGATCATGCTCTTCAGGTTGTGAATTTATTTCAGCGTATGTCTGTGCTGTCCGTTCTGGCTGTTCTGCCATCAATGCAGCTTCATACTCTTCTGAAGTGGGTGTCCAGTCCGGTTGGTAGTGTTGGTCTGGTTCGTATCGTTGGTACCACTGGTCTTGTGTGGTATCCTGGTGTCCACTTGCTTCTATGTGGTAGTTTCTTTGTTGTTAAAGAGGAACTTGTCGGGAGAAATTTGAGGGTCTTTTCATATTATTATTTATTGGGGGTCTATTCACATTATTATTATTTATTGGGGGTCTATTAATGTAATTTACTGCTCGTGAATGTAGGGATTTGTCGACGTCCATTGGCTCTGGACGTGGTTGTTGTGGTCTATTTGGAGGTTGATTCAATGGTCTGTAATGTTGGGGATTATGGTAATTGTTCAATGGAACTTGAGGGCGATACTGGTTCGATAAGTTAATTGGAGGCTTGGGCATGTATGCCAATTGGGGATAAAATTCATTGGTTAATTTTTTTGGTGGGAGCGGTGGTCGGAAATCGTGAGGTTTCCTATTTTGACTGCTGGTATTTAGGGCGTAATTAGAACGGATGTTTTGGTTTTCCAATTTTAGGCACAAGTGAAGGGCTTGAGGGAGATGTGCCGGCTCTCTCATGCCAAGGAGTCTTGGTAAGTCTCCTTTTAATCCTCTTATAAAGGTATCAAGGGCTTTGTCCCTATATGTGCGTGTCAGTAGATGCATCGATTCTATGCCGACTTCCATGCATCCAAGTTTATTTAAAATAAGTGAGAGATGGGAGTACACGCGCTGATAAAATTCCTGAATGATCAGGTTGCCTTGCACTAATGAGGTCATTTGGTACTAAAGGGTACCTATATCTCGTTTATCAGCATAGTGGAGGGTAAGGCATCTTGAAATAGCCTTCCAGTCCAAGGGGTATTGTAAGATTATAGGGCGATGTCGGCGTTGCCCACGACTTTATTTCTAATGACATTTAGAATGCCATACTATTTGGGTGTACCTTTCATGGGTTCGTAGATCTGAAGAATTCGATCTACGCTTTTCTTCCACGAGTTGTACTCTCCTGGGTTGCCTGAGAATTCACGTAGGCACCTAATTACGTCCGGAATTTTGTCTTACTCAGTTATGTTATTGGAATGGTTTGCGTATATTGTCGGGTCCGTTATATTCGCGAAATTAGCGTTTGGGTTGAGGGCCGCTTGGACCATGGTTCGTCCTTCCTGTCTCATTATGTCAGTTACTAGTCCTGTCACTATATTAGTTAGTTGGTCCATATTGAATGGAATAGCAGGATTTGGTGGGGCAGGTGCGTTAAGCGTGGGTGGGCGGATTAAGTTGTTGGGGTTGGACATAATGTGGTTGTTTTATTTTATTAACTAATAATTTTTTTTTTTTTATTTATTTATTTTTTTTTATTTTATAATTCTTCTAGAGGGTCCCTTGGTTGTGGTGAATCGCAGAGAATTTTTTTATTATAAGCTGGAGGGTCCCCCCGTAGGTGGTGAATCGCAGCTTCAAATTATATATTATTTTATTGGCTGTACGAGCCGGATTTTATTGTGTTAGTTATTTGGAAAAATTTGAATATTTTATTTTCTTGAAACTATTAACTTTACTTCTTGTTTTCTTACAGAAAAGGAGGAAAGGAAAAAAAAATTTTTTCTGGAATATTTTCTTGAAAATTGTTTACGTGGTTTTTCACAAAAATTTAAAATTTCACTTTTCGCCTTTTTTTTTATTTCTCAAATTTCTTCAAAACAAATTTTCTTATTTTCTATTTTTAATCTTAACCTATTCCCACAGGATCCTAACACCTTTGACCGGCAAGTTTGTGTTCAAGTTCTTCAGCTGCGATTTAGCAGGTGATTATTTGTTAGCCCTTCGCTTTGAGTTCATTCGGCTGTTTTTCTACAGGCTTTTTTTTAAACTCGCGACGCGTTGGTTATGTTTTCTTAGTCTGATTTTCTGCAGGCTTTTTTACACTAACGACGCGTTGGCTAATTATTTTGCCAAAAGACTTTACGGATACACGAACTTTAACCGGTCCCTGCTCGGGCGCCAGTTAAAGTTTTACCTCATTAAATTAATTTTTTAAAAAAGAGCGAACGGACTATGTCCGCTGTCGATACTTTATTCGTTCGAGTAAAACTTAAGATTAATTTACAATTACTTCTTAATCTTACTTTACACCTAGCTTCTTGTTATAAATTTGCTGACAACCAATTTCTTATTAAATAGGTCAATTGTTGATTGCTGACTGTTGTTTACGCCGGTTAGTGCTGACGGTTGTTTGTGTCAATATTCTTCAGACGCATAATCAGCGTTTACTAATAAATTGACCGGAACATGTCGCAACTTACGGGGTTATTGAACATTTTAGAATTAGTGAAGTGTGGTGTTAACTTATATAAAAACAGTTTTGGGACACATTCTTTTGTAATTGGAATCATCATAAATTAGGAAATATAAACGCACAATAGTTCTTAAGTCATTCGTTGTAAAACTTTGCTGAAATAAAGTAGTGCAAATCGGAATCGCGTTTTTTGCTTGATTTTGCATAGCTGCTAAAAAGGCTTAGTAGCTCAACATTTGGTGACCCCGACGTGATCACATCACGTAATTTATCGCTGCGTACAGCAATTCTCTTTGAATCTGCAACGCATACTTTTGCTATTTCACCAAAAAGCCTAATCATGCCGGAAGAAAGCCCCAATCGTGTAGCTTTCTTAAAGAAGAAAACAAGAGCTCTATTCGAGAGACTTGGCCAAATAACCATCGAATTGAATTCCGAGAAGCTTCGGGGCATGGATGAGTACAGCCTTTCTGCAACTATGGAGTCTATAACTGACTTAAAATCCAGTTTCGCAGTCGCCCATACAAGCTTGGAAGAATTGGACTCAGAATCTATCAGCAGTGACTTGCCAGCCAATTTCGACACCGCCTTAGTCAACCTAAGAGCAACTATACAGAGGGAGATTGGCAAACGTAGTGTACCGCAACATTGCTCCACGCTTACGGTGAACTCCAGCGAGGGGCAATCCATCATTGTTAATGCCAATAGTTCCCGCTTACCACTGTTAACACTACCAAAATTCAGCGGCGCTTATACTGAGTGGACGAATTTCAAATCTATGTTCACCTCAATCATCGACAAGGACAGTGACCTCACCAACATCGACAAATTGCAGCATCTGCGGTCGTGTTTGAGCGGCGCTGCCCTCGACAATGTGCGCTCACTAGAGATAAGTGATTCCAATTACAAAATCGCGTTAGAACTCTTACACAACTTTTCGATAACAAACTAAATGGGAGGAGAACTCTTCTGTTAGTGAGTTACCTTCATGGGAACAGCTGGCTGCCTTTTTGGAAAGGCGCTGTCGAACACTCGAGAATGTTGAGCATGCCACTCAGGTACAGACTGGTCAGGTCGTGAAACCGAACAAAGGTGTAAGTACAAGCCAAAAGAAATCATTCGTTGCGTCAAAGGACTCAACAAGTTCTTATGTGTTTTGTGAGTCTGTCGATCACGCAATTTATAGCTGCCAACGCTTCGCAAATTTATCTCCAAACTTACGCCTTAAAGAAGTTAAAAAGCGCGGCCATCAACTGCGGGACTGCAAATCCGGTGCCTGCCGCAATTGCCAGTGCAAACACCATACTCTCTTGCACTTGAATCACTCAACAGTGTCGTCAAATGGTGGTCAAATCGAGTCTTCGCCGCCACTCACACACCAATCCAATGCCATGACTGCGTCGTTATCTGCCTTGCCTCATGCCTCGATTTCTCGGTCTGATTCTGTGCTTCTCGCTACTGCCGTCGTTCTCATAAAAAATCGTGCTGGATCTTTCGTTCCCTGCCGTACGCTTTTGGATTCCGGTTCCCAACTACATTTTATCACATCTCGCTTCGCAAACCAACTTCAACTGCTGAAGACAAAATCTTCGGTTACAGTCTCAGGCATCGGAGATGTCAACTTCTCAACGGAAGGCTATTCAGTGGAGCTCCTACTAAGGTCGCGGACATCAGGGTTCTCAACAAATATCACAGCAGTTGTGGTACGCACCATCACTAACAATCAACCTGGGTGCTTCGTAAGCACCAGTGAGTGGAACATTCCATCTAACATTCAAATAGCTGATCCGGGATTCCACTCATCAGAACGCATTGATCTGCTCATCGGAGCAGGCCTATTCTTCGACTTACTCTGTGTGGGGCAGATACGCTTGGCATCCGGCTTACCTCTGCTTCAAAAGACTCTTTTCGGATGGGTGTTGTCTGGTGGAGGGCAACGTGCTTCAAAACTATCATCTTTTATTGCAAAGCAGAAATCTTCAAACAACACCATCCTTGACTCAACACTTGATGATCTAGTGCGACGATTCTGGGAAATTGAGACAAACTTCGAGCCTATGTCCAAAGCCACTCAGGAAGATATCGTTTGTGAAGCACACTTTCAACAGAATTATTCGCGTTTACCATCAGACTCGGTTCGTCTGCCCCTCAAACAGAATCCGGAGGTACTTGGAAATTCTTATTTGAGATCTCCTCAACGCTTCGAAAGTCTTGAAATTAAATTCGGTCGAAACGCTGACCTTAAGGCAGAATATAGTAAGTTCATTAAGGAATATATTGACCTTAATCACATGTCTTTAGTCTCTAACGACAGTTTTCACAAATGCAAATATTTCTTACCGCATAACTGCGTCATCAAGGATAGCAGTAGCTCAGAGTGGTTTTTGATGGCTCAGCGGCTACCACTTCTGGTTTCTTGCAGCTGACGAATCCTCGACTTATCCTATTGGTGCGAAAACTTTGCTTCGAGATTTCTACGTAGATGACATGATATCTGGTGGTGATTCCGTGGAAGAAGTCCGCTTTATCAAGTTACAGACAACCAGTCTCCTTGCGCAAGGAAACTTCAAGCTGCGTAAGTGGTGTTCGAATAATCCAGATATTCTTCGCGAAATTCCAGATGAAGACAAAGAAAGTTCGATGATGGCAGCACCATCACCAAAACATTGGGTTTAATTTGGAACCCGATTAAGGACAGCCTTCTATTCTCTTTCATACCGCAACAAGATTTCGGAAAAAACTTCAAGCGCTCTGCTTTGTCTACTCTAGCTCGGTGCTACGACCCACTTGGACTAATGGGCCCAACCTTAACCAGGGCAAAGATTCTTCTTCAACGTATGTGGAGAGACAAGCTTGAATGGGACGAGAGTTTACCACAATCGTTAGATGCTGCCTGGTCCGATTTCTGCAACGGGTTTGCAGAAATGCAACATTTATCATTTCCTCGTTACATTTTGCAGCCTGAAGCCATCACCGAAATTCATGCATTTTGCGATGCAAGCCTTGAAGCATACGGTGCCTGCATCTACATTCGATCAATCAAGAATGACATCTTCCAAGTGCACCTTTTGTGTTCAAAGGCCCTGGTCGCATCCCTGAAAACCATTACCGTACCTAAGTTGGAACTCGGCGCTGCTATATTGCTCTCACAGCTCGTGGGTGAGTTTACAAAAATTAAAATTTTTAACTGTTCCTTTCATTGTTGGTCAGATTCTTCAACCGTCCTATCGTGGCTGCAAGAAGAATCATCGAAGGTCAATGTCTTTGTGGCGAACCGAATCTCCTCCATACAGCAATTGACAGAAGGCATGCAGTGGCACTATGTTCCTTCAGCAATGAACCCCGCTGATATTTTATCCAAAGGAGCCACGCCGAAGGAACTCCTAATTTCCAAACTTTGGTGGCACGGCCCAACATTTTTACAAGAAACAGAGAAGAGCTGGCCACGCATGTGTGCTTCCCAACCAAAACTTCCTGAGATTCGGCAAAAGGTATTGCTTGTCGAAAATAATCTCATTGACATTACTCTCTCCTTCAAATACATCAACTCGTTCACGACAATGCAGCGGATTTTCGGATATGTCAGCAAATTCCTAAATATTAAACAAGCGCCAAGGTTATCCCAGCTCACGGCTGCGGATATTCGAAAGGGTACGCAATTGATCATTCGCATAGTGCAAAGAGCGCAACTTTGGCCCGAGTACACCGCATTCTTCTTCTTTAAATGGTCATCTAATCGCCTGGGCGATTTTGACCGTCCAACATAGCTCGCCAGTCGTTTCTTCGTTGCGCCAACTGGCGCCAATTGGAAACATCGCGGGATCGCAAATCGGTCTCCACTTGGTCCTTCCATCGGAGTGGTGGTCTCCCTCTTCCTCTGCTTCCACCGGTGGGTGCCGATAAGAATACCTTCTGGGCTGGAGCATCTTCGCTCATTCGCACTACGTGGCCTAGCCAGCGAAGCCGCTGTGTTTTAATTCGCTGAACTATGTCGGCGTCTGCGTAAAGTTCATACAGCTCATCATTAAATCTTCTTCGGTACTCGCCGTCGCCAACGCGTAGAGGTCCACAAATCTTTCGAAGAACCTTTCTCTCGAATACTCCCAGAGCCGCCTCATCAGATGTTGTTAGTGTCCACGCTTCTGCACCATATAGCAGGACGGGTGCGATGAGTGACTTGTAGAGTGTTATTTTCGTTCGTCGAGAGAGGACTTTACTTTTCAATTGCCTACTCAGTCCGAAGTAGCATTTGTTTGCAAGAGTAATTCTTCGTCGGATTTCTAGGCTAACTTTATTGTTGGTGTTAATGCTGGTTCCCAGGTAAACGAAGTCCTTTACTATTTCAAAATTATTGCTGCCAACAGTGGCTTGGTTCCCAATGCGCGAATGCGCTGACTCTTTGCATGATGACAGAAGGTACTTCGTTTTGCCCTCGTTCACCACCAATCCCATTTTCTCCGCTTCTTTTTCTAATTTGGAGTAAGCAGAAGTTACGGCGCGGCTGTTAAGGCCAATGATATCAATATCGTCAGCATATGCCAACAGTTGGACGCTTTTATAAAATATTGTTCCAGCGCGGTTAAGTTCTGCAGCTTGTATTATTTTCTCCAGCATTAAGTTAAAGAAATCGCACGATAGATGAGTACACCGCATTGCAAGCCAATAAATGCGTCCCGACTTCCAGCAATATTATTTCGCTATCACCATTTCTTGATGACTTCGGAGTGATTCGCGTAGGCGGTAGATTGAAAAATTCGTTACTCAGTTTTGAATCGCGCCACCCATGTATTCTACCAAAAGACCATCCACTTACAAATGCAATAAACCCATACTTTCATCGAAAACATCATCACGCAGGCTCGCAAGCCTTGCTTGCCTTCATTCGTATGCAGTTCTGGCCAATAGGTGGACGCAAAACCGTCTCACGATTGCTTCAAACATGCATTATTTGCTGCAGGTCTAGGCCACGACTCGTCCAACACATAATGGGTGACGTACCTAAAGAGCGCATTCAGGCTTCACGTCCCTTCATAGTTACTGGCATAGACTACTGCGGCCCGTTTTATTATAAGTCTGAAATATGCAACAAGTCGCCTCAAAAATCTTATGTTAGCGTATTTACATGTTTCACTACAAAGGCTGTCTGGATGGAGCTGGTAAGAGGCCTGTTAACTGGTGCGTTCATTGATGCACTAAAACGATTTATCGCTACCCGGGGCATCCCAAGCTGTATCTGGTCGGATAACGCCCCAAACTTCGTAGGTGCCAAGAATGAGCTCCGTGAGCTGCGAAACTAAGTCCTCAGCGATAATTTCAGCAGCGAAGTCCACAATTTTTGTCTTGGGCATGGTTTCGATTGGCGCTTCATTCCACCTCGCTCTCCACACTTCGGCGGTTTGTGGGAAGCGGCCGTAAAAACAGCAATACAGCATTTCTACCGTTCCATTGGCTCATTCATGCTTGACTTCGATGAATTGCGTACATTGGTATGTCAAATATCCGCTATAATTAATTCTCGCCCTCTAGTACCTCTTTCAGAAAATCCAGAAGATCTAGATGTGTTAACACCAGGCCATTTTTTAATCGGCGGTCCGATGACAGCTCTTCCTGAACCAGACATTACAAGCTTAAACTATAATCGACTTGGCCGATGGCAGCGCGCAACATACATACAACAAGTTTTTTGGAAGCGGTGGTTTCGAGAGTATCTGACTCTTCTCCAACAACGCCCCAAATGGCGAACACCTCAGGCCAACATTAAAGTCGGTGACATCGTTTGTCTAAAGGAAGAAAACTAGCCACCCTTAAAGTGGCCCCTAGCACGCGTAATCGAAGTAATATCTGGAGAAGATGGGGTAGTGCGAGTGGCAGTCCTGCGCACATCTACTGGTACAACTCGTCGAGCAGTGCATAAGCTGTGCGTCCTTCCAGTAAATGATTCTGTTGAAAGCCCTAACCTTTCAACGGGGAGGAGGATGTTCGGAGCAGCAGCCGATATTGAAAATCAGTAGATTATATTCATATATTGAAATCCCAAACTTTAGAACCACCCTAATTTAACTATTACAGTTTAAACATACGAGGTGTGTTCAAAAAGTATCGCGAATTTTGTGTTTTTTCAAAAATTATTTATTTATTCATGAATATCTATTTTGTCCCCTTCAAAGTAATCCCTTTCCAATCTTCGAAGCACTTCAAAAAATCATTTTTTTGTATCTTATTCAGCTCTTCCTTCGTCTTTATCTCGTCAAGAGAAGCGTAACGTCGTCCTTTCATGGGCCTCTTCAGTTTAGGGAACAAGAAAAAGTCACAGGGGGCCAGATCTGCGGAATACGGTGGCTGCGGCATCATTAGTGTGTTGTTTTTGGCCAAAAAGTCGCGCACAAGCAACGATGCGTGAGCAGGGGCGTTATCGTGGTGCAAAAGCCAATTTTTGTACTTCCACAAATCCGGGCGTTTCTGGCGGATTGCTTCGCGCAAATTGCGCATTACTTGCAGGTAATATTCCTTATTGCCCGTTCTTCCCTGTGGCAAGAACTCATGATGCACCACGCCCCTGCAATCGAAGAAAACTGTCAGCAAAACTTTCACATTCGACCGAACTTGGCGCGCTTTTTTCGGTCTTGGTTCGTGCGGCAGCTTCCATTGAGATGATTGAGTTTTGGTTTCCACGTCATAACCATAAACCCACGATTCGTCACCAGTTATGACCCTCTGGAGCAAATTTGGGTCGTCGCGGACAGAGTTTAACATCTCATTAGCAATGTTCATGCGATGCTGTTTTTGGTCACAATTGAGCAATTTTGGTACGAATTTCGCGTAAAAATCGAAGACGATCCAAAACCCGTGCAAGCAAAGCAGCTGTCAACAATTAACTGAACATTCAAAATGGCCGAGCTTGTCGGCATAAGTGAGAGACATGAGTACCAACATAACGCCACAAAAAATTCGAAATTCGAATATACGTAACCAGCGAAAATTCAAAATAAAAAATAAATAAATAAATAATAAATTTGGTATTGTCACATTGATCTTGATTCATCTTTCCAAAGTTGTTATTCAAGGCGGGTGAGTCATGATTCGATACTTTGCAGCGCGAACCTATTTAGCTGTGGTACTTGTACTCGTGCTACGTGGCCTATGGCTTGGCTGGGCCATTTGCTTGTAACACGACTGTATGATTGACGGGAGCGTTTGGTACTCGACAAAGTGAAGTAGTTATTACTAACGCTAACGCTTCATGTGGAATCGTTTTTATTTACCGTGCAAGGTGTATAGATGTTACGCTATTTAGTGTACACAATAAGGTGTGTGCACTAAATGTATAAAAATTAATGAAAAGATGAAAGCCAATGCCACGCTTGCCAACTTTTAAGCTGCATTGGGAGTTGCTCAAACTGAAATTAGTTTAGTGCCCACCTGTACAAACTGCAGATATCGTTTTAGAAGTTTTAAAGTACTAACATGCGCAGTTGGATATAATGGCAGTACTAGTAAACCGCTCCGGATTTGGGGTTATATTTGCCGTGCAAATTGAACTCCAACTGTGTTCAGTTTCAAGGGTTCTCAGTATGGAGTTTGGTTTTCCTTTATATATAATATTTTGTTTACACAAAATATCACTTATACTACTCTAGTTAGCAAAAATATAAATTATCATATTTTTACGTTACGTAAACACGCGTTTTATATTGATCGAGATCCGATAAAGAAGAAGGACGGAAACAGAGAGAAAGCAAAGTAAATGAAACAGAAGACCCATATTGTTCTTCGGGGTTTGGTGTTGCCACAAGCACCTGTCGTCTTCTTTGCGATTTCAGTGTGATGCCCATTGGTTTCGGGACTCGCTGTTCGACTTACATGCAACGTTGCTTGAATGGATTATCTATATTTCAACTTATCTGTGCTGGTTATTATTCCGATTTTTCAGGAATTCTTTGTTGATTTTGAAACAGTTCTTTCTTCCCAGCGATGGCTTACGGATAGACTAAGCCGGCAGCTAAGACCCTGCATGGAAAAGTAATAAAAAAAATATTTTTCTGAGTAAGAGCTTATTTTTTGAATGCGTTTATTTCGAAATAGGATTTACATGTTTATGCTTACATATATCTATGTTTAATAATGTCAGGCGTTAAAAGCACGAAATTGCATATTCCTGTTCAAGCTTATCAAAATTAGTGTTTACCAGGTCAGCTCGTCCTAATGACCTAATAGTGCCGCTGTTTAGCTCGTTAGCTTCAGAAATACTACACTATTAGGCCCGTCAGATAATATGGGTACAGTAGGTAATTGTACACACACGGACTGTGGCAACTTTTTCGGAAAAGGCATTACTTCCTAACCTTAAGCGGGTGAATTTTGACAATTTTTGTTTTCAAAAATTCTCTCCGCGAGAAACACGAGCGCTTCTTGTATGCGTATTACTTTAAAATGTCGTCTGCTCATGACAATTCCTGGGTCGTCCTGGTCAAATGAACAAAGGCAGCCGTGAAATGTATTAGTTTCATCTGATATCCCGATTGGTAAACTGAATAAAAAAATTGTTGGAAACTTACACAGGGCGTAAGATACCCGACGAATCTACTTTACGTAAAAACTACTTACCGCTCTGCTTTGGGGCCACGATAAATAAAATAAAAAACTGCATTTCTGGAAAAAAAGATTCGTATCAATAGACGAAACAAGCAACGTTATAGTGAGCACCATGGGGCTACTCGAGCCATGCCAGGCATACCTTCTTACATGTGAAATGATGGAGAAAGTTAATCACACCAGCAGATGTCAGCTCTTTCATAAAGCGATATGACTTTACTTTGGCCAGATGGTGCGAGTACATTCACATTTGCGAATTATTCTACATATGTACATTCATGCATACATTTCTATAACAGGGATAATATATGTAATTTTTATTTGTAGTTATTCGACATGATGACGTATTGCTTTTTGTGACAGATGCTGCTCTCTATATGGTTAAAGCAGGCAAATCTATTAACAGCTTTTGGTCTAAAATGATAAATGTCACATGCCTCGCTTACGCTTTACACAGGGTTGGGGAGGAAATAAGATAAATCTTTCCAGTCGTGGATGGGCTGATATCAAAAACAAAAGAGAGTTTTAGCACCGTCTCGAAAAGATCAATTTAAAATACTTGCTCCTGGCGTGCCTTTCCCTCCAGAGCTTGTAATCACCCGTTGGGGTACATGGTTAAATGCATGTGCATGCTACTGCGAACATTTTGAAGTAGTGGAAAATTTTTTAAATTCGGTTAATGGCCATGATGCTAAGGCTATAGAAGGGACGCAGCAACTTTTTAAAAATAGCATACATAAAACATAACTTTCATGTATTCCAAAAGCGATAGAATCCCTTCAGTCCAACCATTTCTCTTTAGAAAAGGATTTGAATTTGATTCAAGATCTTGAAAGCAAATTAAGTACTGTGCATGGGGTTGCAGCTAAAAATGTGTATTGTAAATTAAGTCAAGTGCTAGATAAAAATGTTGGGTGCAAAATTTTAAAGTCAGTTGCTAATGTTTTAAATGACGAAAACTTTGCCATAATAAATTTTAGCTCATTAGCATCAAATAACAGTGGATTCTACAAATATTCTCCGTTATCTAGTCCTGACGTAGAAAAAAGTTTTTCTATATACAAAAACATAGCAGAAGATCTCTTAATGTTGACAATTTAAAAATGTATCTTGTTATTTCTTGTAAAAAAAGCTCTGAAGTGCAATAGAAATGAATATTCTTTTTATAAGATTAGCAAGTTTTCAGGTTTCCGGGCCATGGTAAAATAAATCATACATAATTTATACTTTCTTTACATTCTTATAAAAATTTTTAAGTGTTACTTCACTTGTAAGGATTTTCTATACACCCCCTCCCCCCTCTCTCTCGGACCAACTTTAAAATCCACTTATTTAAATATATTTATATTCTACTTTATTTATTATACCTGGTTAATATTGTTATTTATTATTTGTTCTTATTCTTTATTAAATTGTTCATAACTACTAAATCTTGTTGTACTGACATATCTCGCAACAAATAACTACAAATACCTCTATTTATGCCATTATAAATGCAGTTTCTTTTGTGATAAGGTTGTTATTGAAACATGACTTTGTATAAATGTTATGTTATTACTTGAAGGGGCAAAGGTAGTATTTGTTTTGTTAATCGTTTTTATAAGCTACTAGCAACCCGCCCCGGCTTCGCACGGAAATAAAATATAAGGCCTATGTCACTCACTGAAAAAATTTAAAGTACATATAATTACATGGAATTCAGTACGGCAATAAAGACATGAATTGAATTACCTACATACATACATACGTCCGAAATTTAATTATGCGAGAGATTCGTACATATCTACTTACACACACACGTACCGAGTTCTTTCACCATATGATCTAATTCAACATGAATGAGGTGGGGTGAGATTCCCGCATAACTTCTAATGTTTAATTCGGTTGACAGCGAACAAACACACAAACAGCTTTTTTTGGAAAAAGTGCTGCTTTTGTTTGAACAATTTTGGTTAAATAAGATATGAATCAACTATTTTTTTGATGCAGAATAAAAGCAAATATTTCAAAGTTTAACTTCAAGTAAGTTTCAATTTAATCGGTAGATTCTTTTATGATTTATGATTGTGTAAACAAAAAATTTATGGTTTTTTACCACATTTTGTCCGATTGCCACACCCCCTTAATATATTTCTTCACATTATAACGACATAAACCTTCCTCTTCAACCAATCTATCAAAAACCCGCATCAAAATCCGTTTGCTTAGTTTTCAAGATTTAAGCATTTAAGGGGACATAGGGACAGAAAAAGTGGCTTTGGTTTATAATATGTAGTGATGTCAACTTTATTAGTTTTAGTTTTATCATAGATGTCGGAATGAAACAGCTTCCGATCGACACAATTTATGCTCCGATTTAGTTAGGAGATTGCAAAGCACGTGTTTCCAATCTTCCTTTATTACAAATGTTTACTTTATTAGTTTTAGTTTTATCATATTAGATGTCGGAATGTAACAGATTCCGATCAACACAGTAAATGCTCCACTTTAGGTGGAAGGTTGGAAAGGACATGTTTCCAGTCTTCCCTTATTCCAAATGTCAACTTTATTAGTTTTATCATATTAGATGTCGGAATGAAACAGATTTCGATCAACACAATTAATGCTCCGATTTAGTTGGGAGATTGCAAAGGACGTGTTTCCAATCTTCCTTTATCAGAAATGTTAACTTTATTAGTTTTAGTTTTGTCATATTAGCTATCAGAATGCAACAGATTCCGGTCAACACAGTAAATGCTCCAATTTAATTGGGAGGTTGGAAAGGACATGTTTCCAATCCTAATTTATTACATACTAGCAACCCGCCCCGGCTTCGCACGGAAATAAAATTTAAAGCCTATGTCACTCACTGAAAGAATTTAATGTACATATAATTACATGGAATTCAGTACGGCAATAAAGACATGAATTGAATATACCTACATACATACATAGATACGTCCGAAACTTTATTATGCGAGATATTCGTACATATGTACTTACATACATACGTACCGAATTCTTTCACCATACGATCTAATTCAACATGAATTAGGTGGGGGAGATCCCCGCATAACTTCTTATGTTTCATTCGGTTGACAGCGAACAAACACACAAACAACTTTTTTTTTTTAAAAAGTGCTGCTTTTGTTTAAACAATTTTGGTTAAATAAGATATGAATCAACTATTTTTTTTGATGCAGAACGAAAGTAAATATTTCAAAGTTTAGCTTCAAGTAAGTTTCATTTTAATCGGTAGATTCTTTTATGATTTATGACTTTATAACAAAAAATTGATGGGTGTTTACCACATTTTGTCCGATTGCCACGCCCCCTTTATATATTTCTTCACATTATAACGACATAAACCTTCCTTTTCAACCAATCTATCAATTAAAAAAACCCGCATCAAAATCCGTTTGCTTAGTTTTCAAGATTTAAGCATTTATGAAGACATAGGGACAGAAAAAGTAACTTTGGTTTATAATATGTAGTGATGTCAACTTTATTAGTTTTAGTTTCATCATATTAGATATCGGAATGAAACAGATTCCGATCGGCACACTTAATGCTCCAATTTAGTTGGGAGATTGGAAAGGACGTCACTTTAATCCACCCTTATTGCAAATGTTTACTTTTTTAGTTTTAGTTTTATCATATTAGATGTCGGAATGCAACAGATTCCGATCAACACAGTAAATGCTCCGATCTAGTTGAGAGGTTGGAAAGGACGTCATTTTCATCCACCCTTATTACAAATATTTACTTTATTAGTTTTAGTTTTATTATATTAGATGTCGGAATGCAAAAGATTCCGATCAACACAGTAAATGATCCAACTTAATTGGGAGTTGGAAAGGACGTGTTTCCAGTCCTCCCTTATTCCAAATGTCAACTTTATTTGTTGTATTATATTAGAGTTCGGAATGCAACAGATTCGGATCGACACAATTAATGCTTCAATTTAGTTGGGAGATTGGAAAGGACGTCACTTTAATCCACCCTTATTGCAAATGTTTACTTTTTTAGTTTTAGTTTTATCATATTAGATGTCGGAATGCAACAGATTCCGATCAACACAGTAAATGCTCCGATCTAGTTGAGAGGTTGGAAAGGACGTCATTTTCATCCACCCTTATTACAAATGTTTACTTTATTAGTTTTAGTTTTATCATATTAGATGTCGGAATGCAACACATTCCGAACAACACAGTAAATACTCCAATTTAGTTGGGAGGCTGGAAAGGACGTGTTTCCAATCCTACCTTATTTAACTGTCAGTTGAAACAGATTCCGATCGACAAAATTAATGCTTCAATTTAGTAGGGAATTTGGAAAGGACGTGCTTCCAGTCTTCCCTAATTCCAAATGTCAACTTTATTGGTCTTAGTTTTATCATATTAGGTGTAGGAATGCAACAGACTCCGATAAACGCAGTAAATGCTCCAATTTAATTGGGAGGTTGGAAAGGACGTGTTTCCAATCCTACCTTATTTAAATCTCAGTTTTAGTTTTATCATAGTAGATGTCGGAATGAAACAGCTTCCGATTGACACAATTAATTAATGGAAAGGACGTCACTTTAATCCATTCTTATTACAAATGTTTACTTTTTTAGTTTTAGTTTTATTATATTAGATGTCGGAATGCAAAAGATTCCGATCAACACAGTAAATGATCCAACTTAATTGGGAGTTGGAAAGGACGTGTTTCCAGTCCTCCCTTATTCCAAATGTCAACTTTATTTGTTGTATTATATTAGAGTTCGGAATGCAACAGATTCGGATCGACACAATTAATGCTTCAATTTAGTTGGGAGATTGGAAAGGACGTCACTTTAATCCACCGTTATTGCAAATGTTTACTTTTTTAGTTTTAGTTTTATCATATTAGATGTCGGAATGCAACAGATTCCGATCGGCACACTTAATGCTCCAATTTAGTTGGGAGATTGGAAAGGACGTCACTTTAATCCACCCTTATTACAAATGTTTACTTTTTTAGTTTTAGTTTTATTATATTAGATGTCGGAATGCAAAAGATTCCGATCAACACAGTAAATGATCCAACTTAATTGGGAGTTGGAAAGGACGTGTTTCCAGTCCTCCCTTATTCCAAATGTCAACTTTATTTGTTGTATTATATTAGAGTTCGGAATGCAACAGATTCGGATCGACACAATTAATGCTTCAATTTAGTTGGGAGATTGGAAAGGACGTCACTTTAATCCACCCTTATTGCAAATGTTTACTTTTTTAGTTTTAGTTTTATCATATTAGATGTCGGAATGCAACACATTCCGAACAACACAGTAAATACTCCAATTTAGTTGGGAGGCTGGAAAGGACGTGTTTCCAATCCTACCTTATTTAACTGTCAGTTGAAACAGATTCCGATCGACAAAATTAATGCTTCAATTTAGTAGGGAATTTGGAAAGGACGTGCTTCCAGTCTTCCCTAATTCCAAATGTCAACTTTATTGGTCTTAGTTTTATCATATTAGGTGTAGGAATGCAACAGACTCCGATAAACGCAGTAAATGCTCCAATTTAATTGGGAGGCTGGAAAGGACGTGTTTCCAATCCTACCTTATTTAACTGTCAGTTGAAACAGATTCCGACCGACAAAATTAATGCTTCAATTTAGTAGGGAATTTGGAAAGGACGTGCTTCCAGTCTTCCCTAATTCCAAATGTCAACTTTATTGGTCTTAGTTTTATCATATTAGGTGTAGGAATGCCACAGACTCCGATAAACGCAGTAAATGCTCCAATTTAGATGGAAGGTTGGAAAGGACATGTCTGGAGTTTTCCCTTATTCCAAATGTCAACTTTATTAGTTTTATCATATTAGATGTCGGAATGAAACAGATTCCGATCGGCACACTTAATGCTGCAATTTATTTCAAATGTTAACTTTATTAATTTTAGTTTTATTATATTAGATGTCGGAATGCAAAAGATTCCGATCAACACAGTAAATGCTCCAATATATTTGGGAGGTTGGAAGGACGTGTTTGCAATCCTCCCTTATTTCAAATGGTAACTTCATTAGTTTTAGTTTTATCATATTAGATGTCGGAATGCAACAGATTCCGATAAACACAGTAAATGCTCCAACTTAATTGGGAGTTGAAAAGGACGTGTTTCCAGTCTTCCCTTATTTCAAATGTCAACTTTAGTAGTTGTATCATATTAGAGTTCGGAATGCAACAGATTCCGATCGACACAATTAATGCTTCAATTTAGTTGGGAGGTTTGCGAGGACGTTTTTTCAATCCTACCTTATTTAAATGTCAGTTTTAGTTATATAATAGTAGATGTCGGAATGAAACAACATCCGATCGACATAATTAATGTTCCAATTTAGTTCGGAGGTTGAAAAGGACGTCACTTTTATCCACCCTTATTACAAATGTTTACTTTCTTAGTTTTAGTCTTATCATATTAGGTGCAGAATGCAACAGAATCCGATCAACACAGTAAATGCTCCAATTTAGGTCACAGGTTGGAAAGGACGTGGTTCTAATCCTCCCTTATTTCAAATGTTAACTTTATTTGTTTCAGTTTTAACATGTTAGATATCGGAATGCAACAGATTCCGATAAACACAGTAAATGCTCCAATTTAATTGGAAGGTTGGAAAGGACGGGTTTCCAATCCTCCTCCTTAATGTACATATAATTACATGGAATTCAGTATGGCAATAAAGACATGAATTGAATATACCTACATACGAGGTGTGTTCAATGTGCGAATTTTGAATTTTCGCTGGTTACGTATATTCGAATTTCGAATTTTTTGTGGCGTTATGTTGGTACTCATGTCTCTCACTTATGCCGACAAGCTCGGCCATTTTGAATGTTCAGTTAATTGTTGACAGCTGCTTTGCTTGCACGGGTTTTGGATCGTCTTTGATTTTTACGCGAAATTCGTACCAAAATTGCTCAATTGTGACCAAAAACAGCATCGCATGAACATTGCTAATGAGATGTTAAACTCTGTCCGCGACGACCCAAATTTGCTCCAGAGGGTCATAACTGGTGACGAATCGTGGGTTTATGGTTATGACGTGGAAACCAAAGCTCAATCATCTCAATGGAAGCTGCCGCACGAACCAAGACCGAAAAAAGCGCGCCAAGTTCGGTCGAATGTGAAAGTTTTGCTGACAGTTTTCTTCGATTGCAGGGGCGTGGTGCATCATGAGTTCTTGCCACAGGGAAGAACGGTCAATAAGGAATATTACCTGCAAGTTATGCGCAATTTGCGCGAAGCAATCCGCCAGAAACGCCCGGATTTGCGGAAGAACAAAAATTGGCTTTTGCACCACGATAACGCCCCTGCTCACGCATCGTTGCTTGTGCGCGACTTTTTGGCCAAAAACAACACACTAATGATGCCGCAGCCACCGTATTCCCCAGATCTGGCCCCCTGTGACTTTTTCTTGTTCCCTAAACTGAAGAGGCCCATGAAAGGACGACGTTATGCTTCTCTTGACGAGATAAAGACGGCATCGAAGGAGGAGCTGAACAAGATACAAAAAAATGATTTTTTGAAGTGCTTCGAAGTTTGGAAAACCGTTGGCACAAGTGTATAATATCTCATGGGGATTACTTTGAAGGGGACAAAATAGATATTCATGAATAAATAAATAATTTTTGAAAAAACACAAAATTCGCGATACTTTTTGAACACACCTCGTACATACATAGATACGTCCGAAATTTTATTATGCGAGATATTCGTACATATGTACTTACATACATACAGGTAGCCTGATGAATTTTGCTACATTAAAAATCTGAAATAATTTTTTTTTCAGTGCATGGAATTCATTTTTCTTTTATTCATGTTAAAGCTCATTAAATTTTATTAAATATAGCTTAATTAGTTTTAAAAATAATGGAATTTAAATGCCCCCCCTGCTCGTCGATGCATGTGCGGCATCTTACCAAAAAGTTGTTCATTACTGCTTGGAGAGTTGAGACAGGAATAGCCGCAATTGTTTCTCGAATGGATTGCCTTAGTTCATTCAAATTTGTTGGTTTTGCTTTGAAGACTTCCTGTTTGCAATAACCCCACAAGAAAAAGTCAGGTGCAGTAAGGTCAGGCGACCTGGGTGGCCAACGGAATGTGGAGTTTCTGGATATCAGCTTATTGGGAAATTTTCGTCGCAATTCTGTCATAACAGGTTGGGCTATATGAGGAGCTGCACCATCCTGCTAAAACCACACAGAGTTGAAAGAAATTCTCATTCGGCGTAATTCTGGATAGAAAAACTCTCTCAACATGCTCAAGTAACGGTCTCCAGTAACCGTAACGGTGTGACCGTTTTCTTTGAAGAAGTAGGGCCCGACAATGCAGCGTGATGAAACTGCACACCACACTGTGACACGAAGTGGATGCAATTCCGTCTCATGGAGTATCTGTGGGTTGGAAGCACTCCATATTCGACAATTTTGTTTGTTTATATTGCCGTTTAAATCGAAATGGGCCTCGTCAGACATGAAAAGACAGTTCAACATGCTTCCATCCTCTTCCACCATTTGAAGCATCTTCTGGCAAAATTCCAAGCGAATCGGCAAGTCTGCAGCGTTCAGTTTGTTGGCCATTTGAATTTTATATGGGAATAAGTTCAAATATTTGTGCATAATTGACTGTAATGACTGTATGCTTACACCCATTTGAGCAGATAAGCTTCTTGTCGAAACACGTGGATTGTTTTGTATGGCAGCAGCTACAGCAGCGATTGTTTCCTCCGTTCGAACTGAAGGGTTTCGATGGTAAGGTCTTCTGTTGACTGTCCCATGCTCGGCAAAATTGTTTAGAAGTGTTATTATGGTCCATCTGCTCGGGGGATTGCCGCCAAACGTGCGCCTATACTCTCTTTGAACCGAAACTACGGACTCCAGTGCGTGATAGCGGCGGACAATCCAAATTCTTGTTTCAGTGTCCCAGTTATCCATTTTTGTTAAACGTAAAAGTCAATCTGCAAAATAAAAAAAAATTTACCAGATTCATTAAATAGAAAAAAAGTTATTTAATTTTTTTTTGGTAGCGGCTTTCATAAGCCACCCTGTACCTACCGAATTCTTTCACCATACGATCTAATTCAACATGAATTAGGTGGGGTGAGATCCCCGCATAACTTCTTATGTTTCATTCGGTTGACAGCGAACAAATACACAAACAACTTTTTTTTTTTAAAAGTGCTGCTTTTGTTTAAACAATTTTGGTTAAATATGATATGAATCAACTATTTTTTTTGATGCAGAAAGAAAGTAAATATTTCAAAGTTTAACTTCAAGTAAGTTTCATTTTAATCGGTAGATTCTTTTATGATTTATGACTGTATAAAAAAAAATTGATGGGTGTTTACCACATTTTGTCCGATTGCCACGCCCCCTTTATATATTTCTTCACATTATAACGACATAAACCTTCATCTTCGACCAATCTATCTATTAAAAAAAACCGCATCAAAATCCGTTGCTTAGTTTTCAAGATTTAAGCATTTAAGGGGACATAGGGACAGAAAAAGTGACTTTGTTTTATAATATGTAGTGATGTCAACTTTATTAGTTTTAGTTTCATCATATTAGATATCGGAATAAAACAGATTCCGATCGGCACACTTAATGCTCCAATTTATTTCAAATGCTAACTTTATTAATTTTAGTTTTATTATATTAGATGTCGGAATGCAAAAGATCCCGATCAACACAGTAAATGCTCCAATATATTTGGGAGGTTGGAAAGGACGTGATTCTAATCCTCCCTTATTTCAAATGTTAACTTTATTAGTTTTAGTTTTATCAGTACCTGGGTGACCGAGACTTGCTCGGTCGCAACCCTAGGTGGCAGTCCTACTTAAAAATATTCTGGTTGGTATACGGCCTCAAATACCTTTCATTTGATACCCATATTCCCATATATTGCTTAATATTTAAAAAAAAATTATATAGGTGGCAGCACTGTGAACCACCCCAAGTGGAAACACCAAAGTAGAAAATCTTAAAACAAAGGATACTACCCATATACCAAATTTCATCCAAATCGGTTAAGTCGTTCCTGAGATAGTAGTGGATATACAAATATACAACTATAAAAATATACAAGAATAACTCGTTTAAAGTTATAAGATATTAGATGTCGGAATGCAACAGATTCCGATAAACACAGTAAATGCTCCACTTTAGTTGGGAGGTTTGAAAGGAGGTGTTTTCAATCCTACCTTATTTAAATGTCAGTTTTAGTTTTATCATAGTAGATGTCGGAATGAAACAGCTTCCGATCGACACAATTAATGCTCCAATTAGTTGGGAGATTGGAAAGGACGTGTTTCCAGTCCTCCCTTATTCCAAATGTCAACTTTATTAGTTGTATCATGTTAGAGTTCGGAATGCAACAGATTCCGATCGACACAATTAATCCTTCAATTTAGTTGGGAAGTTGGAAAGGACGTGTTTCCAGTGTTCCATAATTCCAAATGTCAACTTTATTAGTTTTAGTTTTATCATATTAGGTGTCGGAATGCAACAGATTCCGATCAACACAGTAAATGATCCAATCTAGTTGAGAGGCTGAAAAGGACGCCATTTTTATCCATCCTTATTACAAATATTTACTTTATTGGTTTAAGTTTTATCATATTAGATGTCGGAATGCAACGGATTCTGATCAACACAGTAAATGCTCCACTTTAGTTGGGAGGTTTGAAAGGACGTGTTTTCAATCTTACCTTATTTAAATGTCAGTTTTAGTTTTATCATAGTAGATGTCGGAATGAAACAGCTTCCGATCGACACAATTAATGCCGCAGCCACCGTATTCCCCAGATCTGGCCCCCTGTGACTTTTTCTTGTTCCCTAAACTGAAGAGGCCCATGAAAGGACGACGTTATGCTTCTCTTGACGAGATAAAGACGGCATCGAAGGAGGAGCTGAACAAGATACAAAAAAATTATTTTTTGAAGTGCTTCGAAGTTTGGAAAACCGTTGGCACAAGTGTATAATATCTCATGGGGATTACTTTGAAGGGGACAAAATAGATATTCATGAATAAATAAATAATTTTTGAAAAAACACAAAATTCGCGATACTTTTTGAACACACCTCGTACATACATAGATACGTCCGAAATTTTATTATGCGAGATATTCGTACATATGTACTTACATACATACAGGTAGCCTGATGAATTTTGCTACATTAAAAATCTGAAATAATTTTTTTTTCAGTGCATGGAATTCATTTTTCTTTTATTCATGTTAAAGCTCATTAAATTTTATTAAATATAGCTTAATTAGTTTTAAAAATAATGGAATTTAAATGCCCCCCCTGCTCGTCGATGCATGTCCGGCATCTTACCAAAAAGTTGTTCATTACTGCTTGGAGAGTTGAGACAGGAATAGCCGCAATTGTTTCTCGAATGGATTGCCTTAGTTCATTCAAATTTGTTGGTTTTGCTTTGAAGACTTCCTGTTTGCAATAACCCCACAAGAAAAAGTCAGGTGCAGTAAGGTCAGGCGACCTGGGTGGCCAACGGAATGTGGAGTTTCTGGATATCAGCTTATTGGGAAATTTTCGTCGCAATTCTGTCATAACAGGTTGGGCTATATGAGGAGCTGCACCATCCTGCTGAAACCACACAGAGTTGAAAGAAATTCTCATTCGGCGTAATTCTGGATAGAAAAACTCTCTCAACATGCTCAAGTAACGGTCTCCAGTAACCGTAACGGTGTGACCGTTTTCTTTGAAGAAGTAGGGCCCGACAATGCAGCGTGATGAAACTGCACACCACACTGTGACACGAAGTGGATGCAATTCCGTCTCATGGAGTATCTGTGGGTTGGAAGCACTCCATATTCGACAATTTTGTTTGTTTATATTGCCGTTTAAATCGAAATGGGCCTCGTCAGACATGAAAAGACAGTTCAACATGCTTCCATCCTCTTCCACCATTTGAAGCATCTTCTGCAAAATTCCAAGCGAATCGGCAAGTCTGCAGCGTTCAGTTTGTTGGCCATTTGAATTTTATATGGGAATAAGTCCAAATATTTGTGCATAATTGACTGTAATGACTGTATGCTTACACCCATTTGAGCAGATAAGCTTCTTGTCGAAACACGTGGATTGTTTTGTATGGCAGCAGCTACAGCAGCGATTGTTTCCTCCGTTCGAACTGAAGGGTTTCGATGGTAAGGTCTTCTGTTGACTGTCCCATGCTCGGCAAAATTGTTTAGAAGTGTTATTATGGTCCATCTGCTCGGAGGATTGCCGCCAAACGTGCGCCTATACTCTCTTTGAACCGAAACTACGGACTCCAGTGCGTGATAGCGGCGGACAATCCAAATTCTTGTTTCAGTGTCCCAGTTATCCATTTTTGTTAAACGTAAAAGTCAATCTGCAAAATAAAAAAAAATTTACCAGATTCATTAAATAGAAAAAAAGTTATTTAATTTTTTTTTGGTAGCGGCTTTCATAAGCCACCCTGTACCTACCGAATTCTTTCACCATACGATCTAATTCAACATGAATTAGGTGGGGTGAGATCCCCGCATAACTTCTTATGTTTCATTCGGTTGACAGCGAACAAATACACAAACAACTTTTTTTTTTTAAAAGTGCTGCTTTTGTTTAAACAATTTTGGTTAAATATGATATGAATCAACTATTTTTTTTGATGCAGAAAGAAAGTAAATATTTCAAAGTTTAACTTCAAGTAAGTTTCATTTTAATCGGTAGATTCTTTTATGATTTATGACTGTATAAAAAAAAATTGATGGGTGTTTACCACATTTTGTCCGATTGCCACGCCCCCTTTATATATTTCTTCACATTATAACGACATAAACCTTCATCTTCGACCAATCTATCTATTAAAAAAAACCGCATCAAAAGCCGATGCTTAGTTTTCAAGATTTAAGCATTTAAGGGGACATAGGGACAGAAAAAGTGACTTTGTTTTATAATATGTAGTGATGTCAACTTTATTAGTTTTAGTTTCATCATATTAGATATCGGAATAAAACAGATTCCGATCGGCACACTTAATGCTCCAATTTATTTCAAATGCTAACTTTATTAATTTTAGTTTTATTATATTAGATGTCGGAATGCAAAAGATTCCGATCAACACAGTAAATGCTCCAATATATTTGGGAGGTTGGAAAGGACGTGATTCTAATCCTCCCTTATTTCAAATGTTAACTTTATTAGTTTTAGTTTTATCAGTACCTGGGTGACCGAGACTTTCTCGGTCGCAACCCTAGGTGGCAGTCCTACTTAAAAATATTCTGGTTGGTATACGGCCTCAAATACCTTTCATTTGATACCCATATTCCCATATATTGCTTAATATTTAAAAAACAATTATATAGGTGGCAGCACTGTGAACCACCCCAAGTGGCAACACCAAAGTAGAAAATCTTAAAACAAAGGATACTACCCATATACCAAATTTCATCCAAATCGGTTAAGTCGTTCCTGAGATAGTAGTGGATATACAAATATACAACTATAAAAATATACAAGAATAACTCGTTTAAAGTTATAAGATATTAGATGTCGGAATGCAACAGATTCCGATAAACACAGTAAATGCTCCACTTTAGTTGGGAGGTTTGAAAGGAGGTGTTTTCAATCCTACCTTATTTAAATGTCAGTTTTAGTTTTATCATAGTAGATGTCGGAATGAAACAGCTTCCGATCGACACAATTAATGCTCCAATTAGTTGGGAGATTGGAAAGGACGTGTTTCCAGTCCTCCCTTATTCCAAATGTCAACTTTATTAGTTGTATCATGTTAGAGTTCGGAATGCAACAGATTCCGATCGACACAATTAATCCTTCAATTTAGTTGGGAAGTTGGAAAGGACGTGTTTCCAGTGTTCCATAATTCCAAATGTCAACTTTATTAGTTTTAGTTTTATCATATTAGGTGTCGGAATGCAACAGATTCCGATCAACACAGTAAATGATCCAATCTAGTTGAGAGGCTGAAAAGGACGCCATTTTTATCCATCCTTATTACAAATATTTACTTTATTGGTTTAAGTTTTATCATATTAGATGTCGGAATGCAACGGATTCTGATCAACACAGTAAATGCTCCACTTTAGTTGGGAGGTTTGAAAGGACGTGTTTTCAATCTTACCTTATTTAAATGTCAGTTTTAGTTTTATCATAGTAGATGTCGGAATGAAACAGCTTCCGATCGACACAATTAATGCCGCAGCCACCGTATTCCCCAGATCTGGCCCCCTGTGACTTTTTCTTGTTCCCTAAACTGAAGAGGCCCATGAAAGGACGACGTTATGCTTCTCTTGACGAGATAAAGACGGCATCGAAGGAGGAGCTGAACAAGATACAAAAAAATTATTTTTTGAAGTGCTTCGAAGTTTGGAAAACCGTTGGCACAAGTGTATAATATCTCATGGGGATTACTTTGAAGGGGACAAAATAGATATTCATGAATAAATAAATAATTTTTGAAAAAACACAAAATTCGCGATACTTTTTGAACACACCTCGTACATACATAGATACGTCCGAAATTTTATTATGCGAGATATTCGTACATATGTACTTACATACATACAGGTAGCCTGATGAATTTTGCTACATTAAAAATCTGAAATAATTTTTTTTTCAGTGCATGGAATTCATTTTTCTTTTATTCATGTTAAAGCTCATTAAATTTTATTAAATATAGCTTAATTAGTTTTAAAAATAATGGAATTTAAATGCCCCCCCTGCTCGTCGATGCATGTCCGGCATCTTACCAAAAAGTTGTTCATTACTGCTTGGAGAGTTGAGACAGGAATAGCCGCAATTGTTTCTCGAATGGATTGCCTTAGTTCATTCAAATTTGTTGGTTTTGCTTTGAAGACTTCCTGTTTGCAATAACCCCACAAGAAAAAGTCAGGTGCAGTAAGGTCAGGCGACCTGGGTGGCCAACGGAATGTGGAGTTTCTGGATATCAGCTTATTGGGAAATTTTCGTCGCAATTCTGTCATAACAGGTTGGGCTATATGAGGAGCTGCACCATCCTGCTGAAACCACACAGAGTTGAAAGAAATTCTCATTCGGCGTAATTCTGGATAGAAAAACTCTCTCAACATGCTCAAGTAACGGTCTCCAGTAACCGTAACGGTGTGACCGTTTTCTTTGAAGAAGTAGGGCCCGACAATGCAGCGTGATGAAACTGCACACCACACTGTGACACGAAGTGGATGCAATTCCGTCTCATGGAGTATCTGTGGGTTGGAAGCACTCCATATTCGACAATTTTGTTTGTTTATATTGCCGTTTAAATCGAAATGGGCCTCGTCAGACATGAAAAGACAGTTCAACATGCTTCCATCCTCTTCCACCATTTGAAGCATCTTCTGGCAAAATTCCAAGCGAATCGGCAAGTCTGCAGCGTTCAGTTTGTTGGCCATTTGAATTTTATATGGGAACAAGTCCAAATATTTGTGCATAATTGACTGTAATGACTGTATGCTTACACCCATTTGAGCAGATAAGCTTCTTGTCGAAACACGTGGATTGTTTTGTATGGCAGCAGCTACAGCAGCGATTGTTTCCTCCGTTCGAACTGAAGGGTTTCGATGGTAAGGTCTTCTGTTGACTGTCCCATGCTCGGCAAAATTGTTTAGAAGTGTTATTATGGTCCATCTGCTCGGAGGATTGCCGCCAAACGTGCGCCTATACTCTCTTTGAACCGAAACTACGGACTCCAGTGCGTGATAGCGGCGGACAATCCAAATTCTTGTTTCAGTGTCCCAGTTATCCATTTTTGTTAAACGTAAAAGTCAATCTGCAAAATAAAAAAAAATTTACCAGATTCATTAAATAGAAAAAAAGTTATTTAATTTTTTTTTGGTAGCGGCTTTCATAAGCCACCCTGTACCTACCGAATTCTTTCACCATACGATCTAATTCAACATGAATTAGGTGGGGTGAGATCCCCGCATAACTTCTTATGTTTCATTCGGTTGACAGCGAACAAATACACAAACAACTTTTTTTTTTTAAAAGTGCTGCTTTTGTTTAAACAATTTTGGTTAAATATGATATGAATCAACTATTTTTTTTGATGCAGAAAGAAAGTAAATATTTCAAAGTTTAACTTCAAGTAAGTTTCATTTTAATCGGTAGATTCTTTTATGATTTATGACTGTATAAAAAAAAATTGATGGGTGTTTACCACATTTTGTCCGATTGCCACGCCCCCTTTATATATTTCTTCACATTATAACGACATAAACCTTCATCTTCGACCAATCTATCTATTAAAAAAAACCGCATCAAAATCCGTTGCTTAGTTTTCAAGATTTAAGCATTTAAGGGGACATAGGGACAGAAAAAGTGACTTTGTTTTATAATATGTAGTGATGTCAACTTTATTAGTTTTAGTTTCATCATATTAGATATCGGAATAAAACAGATTCCGATCGGCACACTTAATGCTCCAATTTATTTCAAATGCTAACTTTATTAATTTTAGTTTTATTATATTAGATGTCGGAATGCAAAAGATTCCGATCAACACAGTAAATGCTCCAATATATTTGGGAGGTTGGAAAGGACGTGATTCTAATCCTCCCTTATTTCAAATGTTAACTTTATTAGTTTTAGTTTTATCAGTACCTGGGTGACCGAGACTTGCTCGGTCGCAACCCTAGGTGGCAGTCCTACTTAAAAATATTCTGGTTGGTATACGGCCTCAAATACCTTTCATTTGATACCCATATTCCCATATATTGCTTAATATTTAAAAAACAATTATATAGGTGGCAGCACTGTGAACCACCCCAAGTGGCAACACCAAAGTAGAAAATCTTAAAACAAAGGATACTACCCATATACCAAATTTCATCCAAATCGGTTAAGTCGTTCCTGAGATAGTAGTGGATATACAAATATACAACTATAAAAATATACAAGAATAACTCGTTTAAAGTTATAAGATATTAGATGTCGGAATGCAACAGATTCCGATAAACACAGTAAATGCTCCACTTTAGTTGGGAGGTTTGAAAGGAGGTGTTTTCAATCCTACCTTATTTAAATGTCAGTTTTAGTTTTATCATAGTAGATGTCGGAATGAAACAGCTTCCGATCGACACAATTAATGCTCCAATTAGTTGGGAGATTGGAAAGGACGTGTTTCCAGTCCTCCCTTAATCCAAATGTCAACTTTATTAGTTGTATCATGTTAGAGTTCGGAATGCAACAGATTCCGATCGACACAATTAATCCTTCAATTTAGTTGGGAAGTTGGAAAGGACGTGTTTCCAGTGTTCCATAATTCCAAATGTCAACTTTATTAGTTTTAGTTTTATCATATTAGGTGTCGGAATGCAACAGATTCCGATCAACACAGTAAATGATCCAATCTAGTTGAGAGGCTGAAAAGGACGCCATTTTTATCCATCCTTATTACAAATATTTACTTTATTGGTTTAAGTTTTATCATATTAGATGTCGGAATGCAACGGATTCTGATCAACACAGTAAATGCTCCACTTTAGTTGGGAGGTTTGAAAGGACGTGTTTTCAGTCTTACCTTATTTAAATGTCAGTTTTAGTTTTATCATAGTAGATGTCGGAATGAAACAGCTTCCGATCGACACAATTAATGCTCCAATTTAGTTGAGAGGTCTTTTCAATCCATCCTTATTACAAATGTTTACTTTATTAGTTTTAGTTTTGTCATATTAGATGTCGAAATGCAACAGATTCCGATCAACACAGTAAATGCTCCACTTTAGTTGGGAGGTTTGAAAGGAGGTGTTTTCAATCCAACCTTATTTAAATGTCAGTTTTAGTTTTATCATAGTAGATGTCGGAATGAAACAGCTTCCGATCAACACAATTAATGCTCCAATTTAGTTGGGATATTAGAAAGGACGTCACTTTAATCCATCCTTATTACAAATGTTTACTTTATTGGTTTAAGTTTTATCATATTAGATGTCGGAATGCAACAGATTCTGATCAACACAGTAAATGCTCCGATCTAGTTGAGAGGCTGGAAAGGACATCATTTTCATCCATCCTTATTACAAATGTTTTCTTTATTAGTTTTAGTTTTATCATATTAGGTGTCGGAGTGTAACAGATTCCGATCAACACAGTAAATGCTCCAATTTACATGGGATGTTGAAAAGGACGTCTTTTCAATTCATCCTTATTACAAATATTGACTTTATTGGTTTTAGTTTTATCATATTAGATGTCGGAATGCAACAGATTCCGATCAACACAGTAAATGCTCCACTTTAGTTGGGAGGTTGGAAAGGACGTGTTTTCAATCTTACCTTATTTAAATGTCAGTTTTAGTTTTATCATAGTAGATGTCGGAATGAAACAGCTTCCGATCGACACAATTAATGCTCCAATTTAGTTGAGAGGTCTTTTCAATCCATCCTTATTACAAATGTTTACTTTATTAGTTTTAGTTTTATCATATTAGGTGCAGAATGCAACAGATTCCGATCAACACAGTAAATGCTCAAATTTAGTTGGGAGGTTTGAAAGGAGGTGTTTTCAATCCTACCTTATTTAAATGTCAGTTTTAGTTTTATCATAGTAGATGTCGGAATGAAACAGCTTCCGATCGACACAATTAATGGTCCAATTTAGTTGAGAGGTCTTTTCAATCCATCCTTATTACAAATGTTTACTTTATTAGTTTTAGTTTTATCATATTAGGTGCAGAATGCAACAGATTCCGATCAACACAGTAAATGCTCAAATTTAGTTGGGAGGTTTGAAAGGAGGTGTTTTCAATCCTACCTTATTTAAATGTCAGTTTTATTTTTTCATATTAGATGTCGGAATGAAATAAATTCCGATCGACACAATTAATGCTCCAATTTAGTTGAGAGGTTTTAAAGGACGTCTTTTCAATCCATCCTGATTACAAATGTTTACTTAATTAGTTTTAGTATTATCATTTTAGGTGAAGAACGCAACAGATTCCGATCAACACAGAAATGCTCCAATTTAGGTGGGAGGTGGGAAAGGACGTGTTTCTAATCCTCCCTTATTTCAAATGTTAACTTTATTAGTTTCAGTTTTAACATATTAGATATCGGAATGCAACAGATTCCGATCGACAGAATTAATGCTTCAATTTAGTAGGGAAGTTGGAAAGGACGTGCTTCCAGTCTTCCCTAATTCCAAACGTCAACTTTATTGGTTTTAGTCTTATCATATTAGGTGTCGGAATGCAACAGACTCCGATAAACGCAGTAAATGCTCCAATTTAGGTGGCAGGTTGGAAAGGACGAGGTTCTAATCCTCCCTTATTTCAAATGTTAACTTTATTTGTTTCAGTTTTAACATGTTAGATATCGGAATGCAACAGATTCCGATAAACACAGTAAATGCTCCAATTTAATTGGGAGGTTGGAAAGGACGGGTTTCCAATCCTCCTCCTTAATGTACATATAATTACATGGAATTCAGTACGGCAATAAAGACATGAATTGAATATACCTACATACATACATAGATACGCCCGAAATTTAATTATGCGAGAGATTCGTACATATGTACTTACATACATACGTACCGAGTTCTTTCACCATACGATCTAATTCAACATGAATGAGGTGGGGTGAGATTCCCGCATAACTTCTAATGTATCATTCGGTTGACAGCGAACAAACATACAAACAGTTTTTTTTGGAAAAAGTGCTGCTTTTGTTTAAACAATTTTGGTTAAATAAGATATGAATCGACTATTTTTTTTGATGCAGAACGAAAGTAAATATTTCAAAGTTTAACTTCAAGTAAGTTTCATTTTAATCGGTAGATTCTTTTATGATTTATGACTGTGTAAACAAAAAATTTATAATTCCTTCTTCTTGCTGGCTTGAGGTCTGTGTTTTGTCAAAATTGAAACCAAAAATATTGATTCTACCAATATATTTCGACTACCTTCGGTAATCGTCTTCAGGGTCAACTATATATAACAATAAAACATAAAAATATAATCACAATTAACATAAAAACAAATTGGTAAAAATTAAAAAACATACATTATTACACGTCTGTCCTGTTTAACGTGGAGTTGTTTACTGTCCGTCTATTTGTCAACAAATTCCTATACAGGGTGTTTTTTTTACAGGTTTGTTTTTCGAATAGAGATAAAACTGGCATTTTGTGGTCAAATCTGGCAACTCTAATGTCATTTATGTTCGGTTTGGTTTGCCATTTCATCATGAACAGGTTGACAAAAGAACAACGCTTGCAAATCGTGCAAATTTATTTCGAAAATAATGGTTCAGTTCGCGAAGTTTACCGTGAGCTCCGTCCATTTTATGGTCGCCATAATCGTCCATCAGAGCAATTAATTCGGTTAACCATGGATCGTTTTCGCACTACGTTTACTCTATGTGATAATACGCATCCGCAGAGACGTCGAATAGTGCGCACCGAAGAAACAATTGCCGCTGTAGAGCAAAGTGTTGAAGAGGACCCGAATGAATCGATTCGCCACCGTGCACAGCAATTGGAGCTTTGTCCATCCACTTTATGGAAGATTTTGCGCAAAGATCTTGGCTTGCGACCTTACAAGATCCAGCTTGTGCAAGAATTAAAGCCGCGAGACCATGCAATGCGTCGTGATTTTGGTGTATGGGCCGAAAATGAGATTGATTTCGATGCTGATTTTCATCGCAAAATTTTGTTCAGTGATGAGGCTCATTTTTGGTTGAATGGCTACGTCAACAAGCAAAATTGCCGCATTTGGAGTGAAGAGAATCCACATGAGACCCTTGAAACGCCATTACATCCACAAAAACTGACTGTTTGGTGTGCTCTATGGGCTGGTGGAGTCATTGGGCCATACTTCTTCCGCAATAATGCTGGAGAGGCAGCTACCGTTAATGGAGACCGGTATAGAGCCATGATAACCGACTATTTTGTTCCCGAATTGGATGGCATGAATGTGGATGAGTTGTGGTTCCAACAAGACGGCGCTACATGCCACACAGCGCACGTCACAATCGATTTATTGAAGGAAACATTCGATGAGCGCATAATTTCGCGGAATGGACCTGTCAATTGGCCACCAAGGTCGTGTGATTTGACACCATTGGATTATTTTCTTTGGGGATATGTGAAGTCGCTCGTCCACACCAAGAAACCAGAAACGTTAGGGGAATTGGAAGCCAACATTCGTGGCGTTATTGCCGACATACGGCCCCATATGCTCGAAAAAGTGGTTGAAAATTGGACCTGTAGAATTGGCTTTATTCGAGCCAGCCGCGGCGGCCACATGCTCGAAATCATACTTAAACATTAATGGCATAAAATTATCCTTCCAATAAAGCCAAATTCGAAGTTCTATACCCCTAAAAAAACACCCTTTATAAGTGAGCGCAGTTATCAGTGTCCATTTTGTAATTCATTCTTATGCTGGGCGGTGTGTTAATTATATGAAGCATTTCCAATGTGAATCTCTTGCTGTAATGTTGTTCTTGTTGTAATATCGTTGTTTCGTCACAGTTCGGTGAGTGGTTTTAGTTGTACAGTGGGTCATAAGTGCTGTTTTTTGATTATTTGTTTCGCGGCAATATTTAAAATCTGATTTATGTTGCGCGAGTCGAGATTTAATTTGGCTTTGGTTGTTCCGATATATATGTTATTACATGATTCGTTTTCGTTTCCATTGCAAGGGATTTTATAGATAACATTGCTTTTTTCCGTGTGCAGTATTTTAGATTTAGTGTTGTTAAATAAATTTTTTAATAAATTAATTGGTTTGTGCGCTATTTTCACTTCTTCCCTATTGTAACAATCTGATTTCGTTAGGCTTTCTGATAGTTTGGGTACGTAAGTTAGTGACTTAAATATTTTTTGTTTCGGCTTTGTTGACGTATTTTGGTTAGTTCCTTTTGAATAATTTTTAATTAGTGCTTTTATTAAATTTTCGGGAAAATCATTACTTTTTAACAGTTCTTTTATTTCTTCCTTGACTTCGGCGTGGTAAGTGTCATCTGTTATTGTTAGCATTCTTCGTATACAGCCCATTGCTGTATTAATTATCATCGTCTTAGGGTGACTTGAGTAAAAGTTGATGATTCGTCCTGTAGATGTAGGTTTCTTATACCACTTTAACTTCAATTGATTTCCTCGTCGAACAATAATTGAGTCAAGATATGGTAATTTTCCGTCGTCCTCTAGTTCTGTTGTAAATTTAATGTTCTTGTCAAAAGAATTTAGGGCGTCAAGTGTGTTTTGTACCTCGTTTTCATTTATAATCGCGAATAGATATTTTAAGTTTAATGATGAGATATATACACAGCTGAAAGGACTACCGATGGGATCACCTACATCACCAGTGATAGCAGATATTGTTATGGAGGACCTGTTGGAGAACACCATTAAAAAATTAACACGAACACCAAGATTATTTACAAAATACGTCGACGATCTATTCGCGATTATAAATGAAAACGAGGTACAAAACACACTTGACGCCCTAAATTCTTTTGACAAGAACATTAAAGTTACAACAGAACTAGAAAACGACGGAAAATTACCATATCTTGACTCAATTATTGTTCGACGAGGAAATCAATTGAAGTTAAAGTGGTATAAGAAACCTACATCTACAGGACGAATCATCAACTTTTACTCAAGTCACCCTAAGACGATGATAATTAATACAGCAATGGGCTGTATACGAAGAATGCTAACAATAACAGATGACACTTACCACGCCGAAGTCAAAGAAGAAATAAAAGAACTGTTAAAAAGTAATGATTTTCCCGAAAATTTAATAAAAACACTAATTAAAAAATATTCAAAAGGAACTAACCAAAATACGTCAACAAAGCCGAAACAAAAAATATTTAAGTCACTAACTTACGTACCCAAACTATCAGAACGCCTAACAAAATCAGATTGTTGCAATAGGGAAGAAGTGAAAATAGCGCACAAACCAATTAATACATTAAAAAATATATTTAACAACACTAAATCTAAAATACTGCACACGGAAAAAAGCAATGTTATCTATAAAATCCCTTGCAATGGAAACGAAAACGAATCATGTGATAACATATATATCGGACTAACAAAAGCCAAATTAAAATCTCGACTCGCGCAACATAAATCAGATTTTAAATATTGCCGCGAAACAAATAATCAAAAAACAGCACTTATGACCCACTGTACAACTAAAAACCACTCGCCGAACTTTGACGAAACGACGATATTACAACAAGAACAACATTACAGCAAGAGATTCACATTGGAAATGCTTCATATAATTAACACACCGGCCAGCATAAGAATGAATTACAAAACGGACACTGATAACTGCGCTCAATTATATAGGCATTTGTTGACAAACAGACGGACAGTAAACAACTCCACGTTAAACAGGACAGACGTGTAATAATGTATGTTTTTAATTTTTACCAATTTGTTTTTATGTTAATTGTGATTATATTTTTATGTTTTATTGTTATATATAGTTGACCCTGAAGACGATTACCGTAGGAGTCGAAATATATTGGTATTATCAATATTTTTGGTTTCAATTTTGAAAAAATACAGAACTCAAGCCAGCAAGAAGAAGGAATTAGGAAACAAAAAGGTCGCGAAAACGAATAATACAAAAAACGTATATTTTTTACCACATTTTGTCCGATTGCCACGCCCCCTTTATATAGTTCTTCACATTATAATGACATTAACCTTCCTCTTCAACCAGTCTAGCTATTAAAGAAAACCGCATCAAAATCCGTTCCTTAGTTTTCAAGATTTAAGCATTTAAGGGGACATAGGGACAGAAAAAGTGACTTTGTTTTATAGTATGTAGTGATATCAACTTTATTAGTTTTAGTTTAATCATATTAGATATCGGAATGAAACAGATTCCGATCGGCACACTTAATGCTCCAATTTATTTCAAATGTTAACTTTGTTAATTTTAGTTTTATTATATTAGATGTCGGAATGCAAAAGATTCCGATCAACACAGTAAATGCTCCAACTTAATTGGGAGTTGGAAAGGACGTGTTTCCAGTCCTCCCTTATTCCAAATGTCAACTTTATTAGTTGTATCATATTAGAGTTCGGAATGCAACAGATTCGGATCGACACAGTTAATGCTTCAATTTAGTTGGGAAGTTGGAAAGGACGTGTTTCCAGTCTTCCCTTATTCTAAATGTCAACTTTATTAGTTTTAGTTTTATCATACTAGGTGTCGGGTTGCAACAGATCCCGATCAACACAGTAAATGCTCCAATCTAGTTGAGAGGTTGAAAAGGACGCCATTTTTATACATCCTTATTACAAATGTTTACTCAATTAGTTTTAGTTTTATCATATTAGATGTCGGAATGCAACAGATTCCGATCAACACAGTAAATGCTCCACTTTAGTTGGGAGGTTTGAAAGGACGTGTTTTCAACCCTACCTTATTTAAATGTCAGTTTTAGTTATATCATAGTAGATGTCGGAAAGAAACAGATTCCGATCGAAACAATTAATGCTCCAATTTAGTTGGGAGACTGGAAAGGACGTCACTTTAATCCACCCTTATTACAAATGTTTACTTTATTAGTTTTAGTTTTATCATATTAGATGCCGGAATGCAACAGATTCCGATCAACACAATTAATGCTCCAATTTAGTTGGGAGGTTGGAAAGGACGTGTTTCCCGTCTTCCTTTATTCCAATTTTAAACTTTATTAGTTTTATCATATTAGATGTCGGAATGAAACAGATTCCGATCGACACAATTAATGCTCCGATTTAGTTGGGAGATTGCAAAGGAGTGTTTTCAATCTTCCTTTATTACCAATGTTAACTTTATTAGGTTTAGTTTTATCATATTAGCTATCAGAATGCAACAGATTCCGGTCAACACAGTAAATGCTACAATTTAGTTGGGAGGTTGGAAAGGACGTGTTTCCAATCCTACCTCATTTAAATTCCGGTTTAAGTTTTATCATATTAGATGTCGGAAAGAAACAGATTCCGATCGACACAATTAATGCTCCAATTTAGTTGGGAGGTTGGAAAGGACGTGTTTCCCGTCTTCCTTTATTCCAATTTTAAACTTTATTAGTTTTATCATATTAGATGTCGGAATGAAACAGATTCCGATCGACACAATTAATGCTCCGATTTAGTTGGGAGATTGCAAAGGAGTGTTTTCAATCTTCCTTTATTACCAATGTTAACTTTATTAGGTTTAGTTTTATCATATTAGCTATCAGAATGCAACAGATTCCGGTCAACACAGTAAATGCTACAATTTAGTTGGGAGGTTAGAAAGGACGTGTTTTCAATCCTACCTTATTTAAATGCCGGTTTAAGTTTTATCATATTAGATGTCGAAAAGAAACAGATTTCGATCGACACAATTAATTAATGGAAAGGACGTCACTTTAATCCATTCTTATTACAAATGTTTACTTTATTAGTTTTAGTTTTATCATACTAGGTGTCGGGTTGCAACAGATCCCGATCAACACAGTAAATGCTCCAATCTAGTTGAGAGGTTGAAAAGGACGCCATTTTTATACATCCTTATTACAAATGTTTACTCAATTAGTTTTAGTTTTATCATATTAGCTATCAGAATGCAACAGATTCCGGTCAACACAGTAAATGCTACAATTTAGTTGGGAGGTTAGAAAGAACGTGTTTTCAATCCTACCTTATTTAAATCTCAGTTTTAGTTTTATCATAGTAGATGTCGGAATGAAACAGCTTCCGTTCGACACAATTAATTAATGGAAAGGACGTCACTTTAATCCGCTCTTATTACAAATGTTTACTTTATTAGTTTTAGTTTTATCATATTAGATGCCGGGATGCAACAGATTCCGATCAACACAGTAAACGCTCCACTTTAGTTGGGAGGTTGGAAAGGACGTGTTTCCAATCCTACCTTATTTAAATGCCGGTTTAAGTTTTATCATATTAGATGTCGAAAAGAAACAGATTCCGATCGACACAATTAATGCTAACTAAATTGAGTTGGGAGGTTGGAAAGGACGGGTTTCCCGTCTTCCCTTATTCCAAATGTTAACTTTATTAGTGTTAGTTGTATCATATTAGCTGTCGGAATGCAACAGACTCCACTAAACACAGTAAATGCTCCAATTTAATTGGCAGGTTGAAAAGGATGTGTTTCCAATCCTCCTTTATTACATGTGTCAACTTAATTAGTTTTAGTTTTATCATATTAGATGCACAATGCAACAGATTCCGATCAACACAGTAAATGCTCCAATTTAGGTGGGAGGTTGGAAAGGACATGTCTCCAGTCTTCCCTTATTCCAATTTTAAACTTTATTAGGTTTATCATATTAGATGTCGGAATGCAACAGCTTCCGATTAACACAGTAAATGCTCCACTTTAGTTGGGAGGTTGAAAAGGACGTGTTTCCAATCCTACCTTATTTAAATGTCGGTTTAAGTTTTATCATATTAGATGTCGGAAAGAAACAGATTCCGATCGACACAATTAATGCTCCAATTTAGTTGGGAGGTTGGAAAGGACGTGTTGCCCGTCTTCCCTTATTCCAAATTTAAACTTTATTAGTTTTATCATATTAGATGTCGGAATGAAACAGATTCCGATCGACACAATTAATGATCCGATTTAGTTGGGAGATTGCAAAGGAGTGTTTCCAATCTTCCTTTATTACCAATGTTAACTTTATTGGTTTTAGTTTTATCATATTAGGTGTCGGAATGACACAGACTCCTATAAACGTAGTAAATGCTCCAATGTAGGTGGAAGGTTGGAAAAAACATGTTTCCAATCCTCCTTTATTACATGTGTCAACTTAATTAGTTTTAGTTTTATCATATTAGCTGTCGGAATGCAACACATTCCGATCAACACAGTAAATGCTCCACTTTAGGTGGGAGGTTGGGAAGGACGTGTTTCCAGTCTTCCCTTATTCCAAATGTCAACTTTATTAGTTTTAGTTTTATCATACTAGGTGTCGGGTTGCAACAGATTCCGATCAACACAGTAAATGCTCCAATCAAGTTGAGAGGTTGAAAAGGACGCCATTTTTATCCATCCTTATTACAAATGTTTACTCAATTAGTTTTAGTTTTATCATATTAGATGTCGGAATGCAACAGATTCCGCTCAACACAGTAAATGCTCCACTTTAGTTGGGAGGTTTGAAAGGACGTGTTTTCAATCCTACCTTATTTAAATGTCAGTTTTAGTTATATCATAGTAGATGTCGGAATGAAACAGCTTCCGATCGACACAATTAATGCTCCAATTTAGTTGGGAGACTGGAAAGGACGTCACTTTAGTCCACCCTTATTACAAGTGTTTACGTTATTAGTTTTAGTTTTATCATATAAGATGTCGGAATGTAACAGATTCCGATCAACACAGTAAGTGCTCCAATTTAGTTGGGAGACTGGAAAGAACGTCATTTTTATCCATCCTTATTACAAATGTTTACTTTATTAGTTTTAGTTTTATCATATTAGATGTCGGAATGCAACAGATTCCGATCAACACAGTAAACGCTCCACTTTAGTTGGGAGGTTGGAAAGGAGTGTTTCCAATCTTCCTTTATTACCAATGTTAACTTTATTAGGTTTCTATCTCTATGGCGCGATATACAACAGGTATATCATCATAAACCTCCTAAGAGATTTTTGCGCCAAGCTTCTCTTCCAATTTGTGGTGTGCCGATTTGAATTTTCCCTACAAATTGGTGGGACCTACAGTTTTTTGCCGACTCCGAACGGCATCTACAAAGGAGACGAATTTTTGCTGAGAAGCCTGTCATGGCAGAAATACACTCGGAGAGTTTGCCAAACCACTGCCGAGAGGCGACCCCGTTTTGAAAAACTTTTTTTCAAATCACTTTTGATGTTACCTGTACCAGGGCTCGAACCATGGACCTTCGGTGTGGTATGCCGGCAACACCACCTTCACACCACGGCGGCCGCCGTTTAGTTTTATCATATTAGCTATCAGGATGCAACAGATTCCGGTCAACACAGTAAATACTCCAATTTAGTTGGGAGGTTGGAAAGGACGTGTTTGCAATCCTACCTTATTTAAATCTCAGTTTTAGTTTTATCATAGTAGATGTCGGAATGAAACAGCTTCCGATTGACACAATTAATTAATGGAAAGGACGTCACTTTAATCCATTCTTATTACAAACGTTTACTTTATTAGTTTTAGTTTTATCATATTAGATGTCGGAATGCAACAGATTCCGATTAACACAGTAAATGCTCCACTTTAGTTGGGAGGTTGAAAAGGACGTGTTTCCAATCCTACCTTATTTAAATGACGGTTTAAGTTTTATCATATTAGATGTAGGAAAGAAACAGATTCCGAGCGACACAATTAATGCTCCAATTTAGTTGGGAGGTTGGAAAGGACGTGTTTCCCGTCTTCCCTTATTCCAAATGTTAACTTTATTAGTGTTAGTTGTATCATATTAGCTGTCGGAATGCAACAGACTCCAATAAACACAGTGAATGCTCCAATTTAATTGGGAGGTTGAAAAGGTCGTGTTCCAATCCTCCTTTATTACATGTGTCAACTTAATTAGTTCTCTAGTTTTATCATAGCTGTTGAAATGCAACACATTCCGATCGACACAATTAATGCTCCGATTTAGTTGGGAGATTGCAAAGGACGTGTTTCCAATCTTCCTTTATTACAAATGTTAACTTTATTAGTTTTAGTTTTATCATATTAGGTGCATAGTGCAACAGATTCCGGTCAAGACAGTAAATGCTCCAATTGAATTGGGAGGTTGGAAAGGACATGTTTCCAATCCTCCTTTATTACATACTAGCAACCCGCTCCGGAAAAAATTTAATGTACATATAATTACATGGAATTCAGTACGGCAATAAAAACATGAATTGAAAATACATACATACATACGTCCCAAATTTAATTATGCGAGAGATTCGTACATATGTACTTACATACATACGTACCTAGTTCTTTCACCATACGATCTAATTCAACATGAATGAGGTGGGGGAGATTGCCGCATAACTTCTAATGTTTTATTCGGTTGACAGCGATCAAACGTAGTGTTAAAGCCTGCATAACCATCTCAACCTCACTTGGAGATGTCGCTGGAATCCACTCGTTACCTTTCTTTCCTTTCCCTTCCCATTCTTTTCATCCTTTCCTTTTTCGTTGAACCTTTCCTTTTAGTATGGTTCCGATCAAAAGTTTCCCGTAATATGGCGCCACCTTCTTCGGGCCTATATAAACGATGACGTGCCCTAGCCCAGGTCTTATTTAGTCAGCCACCAGCGACAAACCCAGGTGAGTGCGAATTTTTATACAGTCCATACCCTTTAAATATATATACGAGGTGTGTTCAAAACGTATCGCGAATTTTGAATTTTCGCTGGTTACGTATATTCGAATTTCGAATTTTTTGTGGCGTTATGTTGGTACTCATGTCTCTCACTTATGCAGACAAGCTCGGCCATTTTGAATGTTCAGTTAATTGTTGACAGCTGCTTTGCTTGCACGTGTTTTGGATCGTCTTCGATTTTTACCTATTCAAAAAAATGTATCAAAGAACCTGTATCAAATTTTGTGTGAAAAACGAAATTAAGTGCGCGGATGCATTCCGAATGTTGACTATGGCATACGGAGAAGCTACCTTGGACCGAAGCAACGTTTATCGGTGGTACAAAATGTTCTCAGAACGCCGAGAAGATGTGCAAAGAAGAACAAAAATTGGCTTTTGCACGACGATAACGCCCCTGCTCACGCATCGTTGCTTGTGCGCGACTTTTTGGCCAAAAACAACACACTAATGATGCCGCAGCCACCGTATTCCCCAGATCTGGCCCCCTGTGACTTTTTCTTGTTCCCTAAACTGAAGAGGCCCATGAAAGGACGACGTTACGCTTCTCTTGACGAGATAAAGACGGCATCGAAGGAGGAGCTGAACAAGATACAAAAAAATGATTTTTTGAAGTGCTTCGAAGATTGGAAAAACCGTTGGCACAAGTGTATAATATCTCATGGAGATTACTTTGAAGGGGACAAAATAGATATTCATGAATAAATAAATAATTTTTGAAAAAACACAAAATTCGCGATACTTTTTGAACACACCTCGTATACGTAGGTGAAGTAAGAAATTGTATAAAAGAGAAAGCTTTTTAATAAATATTGATTATTGACGATACGCTGTCCACTGAGCGTCATTACATGGCGATCCTGCAGGCTTAGGACAATTACAATTAAATTTAAACTATTAAGGAACTAAAATGTGCACATGCACTAGAGTTTTGTGCAAATAAATATACTTCCATTGTCACCACGAATGACAACGCCAAAGAACGTTCTATAACCACTGATTCAGTACCGACTGTAATATTACGTGAGCACGAATCATCACATCAGGGACATAGTCATAAGCATGGGCATGTTCACGCACCGCATGAATCACTGATGGCGGTTGTTTGGATGATTATAATGGGCGATGGACTGCACAACTTCACCGATGGCATGGCATAGGGGCAGAATACATGGCAGCAAGACGGCGAGTTAAGTATCGTAGAGAACATTACATAGAAAAGATTTGAAGTGAAATTGATGTTAATGGAATTTTGCAAGTTAGTGCCGAAGACAAGGGAACTGGCAGTATGACTGGCAGCAAGACGGCGAGTTAAGTATATTTAGAATAATTTGAGCACGCCTCACGTCCGCTAAACCAATAGCAAAATTTTATTTTGCTTAGGAATAATTTAAGAATACAATAATTAAGAACTTATAGCGTAGTCACCGCATTTTACACAACTAATATATTTCGGTTAAATACAGATTTAAGATTAAACGAAAAAATTAAGATGTTAAGAAATAAAAAATAGAAAATAAGAAATCTTGTTAATAAACAAATTGAGTAAATTTGAATGCCAAAATATTTTTTCTTAATTTTGCTGAAATATCCCCTTAAATGAAAAACAAAAAAAAAAGGGCAACTTTAAATTCTAATAAAATAAAGAAACTAGTTAATCCTCTTTGAAGATAGTTAAGAAAGAAAGACTACCCCCTCAAAATGGATAGCGCATTGCCCGACGACCTTGACTACGAGGAAATCTAACGCTCTGTTGATAACTTAGAGTGTGAAAATACACTCGAGGCACGCACCGAGACTCGTAAGTCACGCCCTCGCGAGAGTAGAAGAGCAATTAAAAATAAAATTTGCTGTATGAACCTAATCTTTAGATTCATCGGAATAGACAGAGTGGCTACAATCAGGAAACCATTGAGTCGGAAACTGTCGCCATGATTCGAGCGTGCGAACGCCTAGGCACAATGTAAATAAATTAAAATGAAACAAGAAACATAGTACACATTATTATTTCTCATCTCATTGAATGAAATTTCAAATGCAATATAGAAGAAGAAATGGCAAATTCTGTTGAGAAATATTTTCATATTAATCTCAAAAAATTTTTGTTGAAAAATAGAAAGAAAGTAAAAAACAGACTTCTTTCCGTTTTTTCCAAAAATGAAAAACAAAAAGGCACCATCAATAACACCAGAGTTCGATGGCAAACCCAGAAACTTATCCCGTTTTCTGGATGCCTTTAAGATATCCGACGAAATAAAATACAGTCACGAGGTTACCCCGATATTCATCGAGAGAAATGCCTCTAAAAAACCTGCAAATAACGAAAAGTCCAGTACTAATAATAAATAAAAAACAAAACAATATTAATAATATAAAAAGTCACAAAGAGAACCATAAAATAAAAATATGAAGCGCTATAAAAATGTGAAACAAGAAGACTAGTCTAGCTCGTTTTCAAAAGAAAATTTGTAGCATGAAAAACCGATTGTTGAGAATAAGATTGACTTAGGACAATACTTTGCCAGGCTAAAACAAGCCGGCAATTCGGGAAAAGGAATAATACAGTTGTCCTTAGGGACAAATTGTTTAAAAAGTAATTATACTCGAGTAGGCACATTTATAACATGAATTATAGGTACCCAAGTTTTCAAACAAAAAAAATTAATATCGCAATAACTCTGCAGGTTATGCATGTGACGGAAAATAAAACAATTTAAAAATATACGAAGATCCTGTTTTTTGTTGGCCGCCCAGGAATCATCGAATAACTAATAAAATAAAATAAGAGTATTGGACATACATAACAAATTATCTGCCTTACGAACCCCTTCAAAGAAATTTTAATTAACCCATATTACATATATGAAGTTTAATATATAAAAAGAAAATTTAAATTAATACAATTATGAAGTTTAAGATAAGGAAATTAAATATAGGTACAAACAACGCAAGATAGAACCAAGAAATTAACATAGGAGATTTAGTATTAGTTAGAGAAGAGGCCTCCCATAACTTAGAACATAGATATAACGGACACCATAAAGTAAAAAGCATTGATAAGAATAATAATTTTACTTTAATACCACATAGCATAGGAAATAACAATAAGACCAACAAAAATAAAGAAATTATAATTCATAAGAATAGACTTAAAACAGTAGAGAACCTTTAGTAATAAAAATAAGCACTCCACTTTACTCATAATAATAAACAGGCACACGAGCCAAAGAAAACAAAAACAACATGTTATGTTCAAAAAAAAAAAAGAGAAGTCAGCACTATAAAAACACATGGGAAACAAATGAAAACAGATAAAAAACCTCATAAACAAACTCTTTTGCAACGGCATACGAAAAACAATTAAAATCTTGCAAACGCAAGCAAACCTTAAGTGGGTCATTAAGTCTTTTTAATAGCCGTACACAATTGTCTTCAATTGTATACGACTAATCTTAAGGCGGATGGTGTAGCATTACTCAGAATACGTTTTACTTTCAATGCAATTCTTTGCATATACAAATATTGACCCAAATAAATTATGTTGAACCCAACGGGAGTTCAACAACATATATCGTATCTGCTTACATTTGTCACCCAATTACTCAATTCGTCACATTGACCAACGCACGTATCGATCAGTATGACTGATCGACAGTATCGGTTTGTCAATGTGAACTACCAACTTATTGCTGACTTTGCACACAATGTAAATACTTTTAGTTTGTAAGTATTAGTGTAATTATGTATACGTAGATGAAGTAAGAAGTTGTATAAAAGAGAAAGCTTTTTAATAAAGATTGATTGTTGACGATACGCTATCCACTGAGCGTCATTACAATATCAACTTTATTAGTTTTAGTTTTATCATATTAGATATCGGAATAAAACAGATTCCGATCGGCACACTTAATGCTCCAATTTATTTCAAATGTTAACTTTATTAATTTTGGTTTTATTATATTAGATGTCGGAATGCAAAAGATTCCAATCAACACAGGAAATGCTCCAATATATTTTGGAGGTTTGAAAGGACGTGTTTATAATCCTCCTTTATTTCAAATGTTAACTTTATTAGTTTTATCATATTAGATGTCGGAATGCGACAGATTTCGATAAACACAGTAAATGCTAAAATTTAATTGGGAGGTTGGAAAGGACGTCACTTCAATCCATCCTTATTACAAATGTTTACTATATTAGGTTTAGTTTAATCATATTAGGTGTCGGAATGCAACAGATTCCGATCAACACAGTAAATGCTCCAATCTAGTTGAGAGGTTGAAAACATCCTTATTACAAATGTTTACTTTATTAGTTTTAGTTTTATCATATTAGATATCGGACTAAAACAGATTCCGATCGGCACACTTAATGCTCCAATTTATTTCAAATGTTAACTTTATTAATTTTAGTTTTATTATATTAGATGTCGGAATGCAAAAGATTCCGATCAACACAGTAAATGCTCCAATATATTTTGGAGGTTTGAAAGGACATGTTTATAATCCTCCCTTATTTCAAATGTTAACTTTATTAGTTTTAGTTTTATCATATTAGATGTCGGAATGCAACAGATTCCGATAAACACAGTAAATGCTCCAATATATTTTGGAGGTTGGAAAGGACGTGTTTCTAATCCTCCCTTATTTCAAATGGTTACTTTATTAGTTTTAGTTTTATCATATTAGGTGTCGGAATGCAACAGATTCCGATCAACACAGTAAATGCTCCAATATATTTTGGGGGTTTGAAAGGACGTGTTTCTAATCCTCCCTTATTTCAAATGTTAACTTTATTAGTTTTAGTTTTATCATATTAGATGTCGGAATGCAACAGATTCCGATAAACACAGTAAATGCTCCAATTTAATTGGGAGGTTGGAAAGGACGTGTTTCCAGTCTTCCCTAATTCAAAATGTCAACTTTATTGGTTTTAGTTTTATCATATTAGGTGTCGGAAAGCAACAGATTCCGATCAACACAGTAAATGCTCGAATCTAGTTGAGAGGTTGAAAAGGACGCCATTTTTATAAATACATCCTTATTACAAATGTTTACTTTATTAGTTTTAGTTTTATCATATTAGATATCGGATCAAAACAGATTCCGATCGGCACACTTAATGCTCCAATTTATTTCAAATGTTAACTTTATTAATTTTAGTTTTATTATATTAGATGTCGGAATGCAAAAGATTCCGATCAACACAGTAAATGCTCCAATATATTTTGGAGGTTTGAAAGGACGTGTTTATAATCCTCCCTTATTTCAAATGTTAACTTTATTAGTTTTAGTTTTATCATATTAGATGTCGGAATGCAACAGATTCCGATAAACACAGTAGATGCTCCAATTTAATTGGGAGGTTGGAAAAGACGTGTTTCCAGTCTTCCCTAATTCCAAGTGTCAACTTTATTAGTTTTAGTTTTATCATATTAGATGTCGGAATGCAACAGATTCCGATAAACACAAGAAATGCTCCAATTTAATTGGGAGGTTGGAAAAGACGTGTTTCCAGTCTTCCCTAATTACAAATGTTTACTTTATTAGTTTTAGTTTTATCATATTAGATGTCGGAATGCACAGATTCCGATCAACACAGTAAATGCTCCAATCTAGTTGAGAGGTTGAAAAGGACGCCATTTTTATACATCCTTATTACAAATGTTTACTTTATTAGTTTTAGTTTTATCATATTAGATATCGGACTAAAACAGATTCCGATCGGCACACTTAATGCTCCAATTTATTTCAAATGTTAACTTTATTAATCTTAGTTTTATTATATTAGATGTCGGAATTCAAAAGATTCCGATCAACACATTAAATGCTCCAATATATTTTGGAGGTTTGAAAGGACGTGTTTATAATCCTCCCTTATTTCAAATGTTAACTTTAATAGTTTTAGTTTCAACAACAGAGTAAAGGCTCCGATCTAGTGGAGAGGTTGGAAAGGACGTCATTTTCATCCATCCTTATACAAATGTTTACTTTATTAGTTTTAGTTTTATCATATTAGATATCGGACTAAAACAGATTCCGATCGGCACACTTAATGCTCCAATTTATTTCAAATGTTAACTTTATTAATTTTAGTTTTATTATATACGATGTCGGAATGCAAAAGATTCCGATCAACACAGTAAATGCTCCAATATATTTTGGAGGTTTGAAAGGACGTGTTTATAATTCTCCCTTATTTCAAATGTTAACTTTATTAGTTTTATCATATTAGATGTCGGAAGGCAACAGATTCCGATAAACACAGTAAATGCTCCAATATATTTTGGAGGTTGGAAAGGACGTGTTTCTAATCATCCCTTATTTCAAATGTTAACTTTATTAGTTTTAGTTTTATCATATTAGGTGTCGGAATGCAACAGATTCCGATCAACACAGTAAATGCTCTAATATACTTTGGCGGTTTGAAAGGACGTGTTTCTAATCCTCCCTTATTTCAAATGTTAACTTTATTAGTTTTAGTTTTATCATATTAGATGTCGGAATGCAACAGATTTCGATTAACACAGTAAATGCTCCAATTTAATTGGGAGGTTGGAAAGGACGTCACTTCAATCCATCCTTATTACAAATGTTTACTTTATTAGGTTTAGTTTAATCATATTACGTGTCGGAATGCAACAGATTCCGATCAACACAGCAAATGCTCCAATCTAGTTGAGAGGTTGAAAAAGACGCCATTTTTATACATCCTTATTACAAATGTTTACTTTATTAGTTTTAGTTTTATCATATTAGATATCGGACTAAAACAGATTCCGATCGGCACACTTAATGCTTCAATTTATTTCAAATGTGAACTTTATTAATTTTGTTAATTGATATTAGAGGAAAAATAGCAACGTTATGCACAGCGATGGTATGGGATGACATGTTTCGAAGTGCCCAGCTTCTTATCAGACCCCTTCTCGGACACTGAGATACGAACCCAAGTGTCTGCACCAAAGCCGCTGTTAGAGTACTCTAACAACTAAGCTATGATGCCCTGTAGCGTCACGATGCATTTTTCCTCTAATGTGCCATTTGCTTATTCCTTTTATACATTCTTTGGTACATATATTTTATATGTCAACTCAAGGAAAGTGGAATATTTTTAGGCGCGTTCATAGAACAGTTTTAGATACAGAAAGGCTTTTTTGCATATCAACACTTCCGTGTTATTTGTTATGCACCCGCACTGTACCTGTAGCAATTATAGTTATGGTGATTGTTGTTGGAGCAAAGCTCGAATTTTTATGTTTGTTTGTTAATTGATATTAGAGGAAAAATTACAACGTTATGCACAGCGATGGTATGGGATGACATGTTTCGAAGTGCCCAGCTTCTCATCAGACCCCTTCTCGGACACTGAGATACGAACCCAAGTGTCTGCACCAAAGCCGCTGTTAGAGTACTCTAACAACTAAGCTATGATGCCCTGTAGCGTTACGATGCATTTTAGTTTTATTATATTAGATGTCGGAATGCAAAAGATTCCGATCAACACAGTAAATGCTCCAATATATTTTGGAGGTTTGAAAGGACGTGTTTATAATCCTCCCTTATTTCAAATGTTAACTTTATTAGTTTTAGCTTTATCATATTAGATGTCGGAATGCAACAGATTCCGATAAACACAGTAAATGCTCCAATATATTTTGGAGGTTGGAAAGGACGTGTTTCTAATCCTCCCTTAAATGTTCAAATGTTAACTTTATTAGTTTTAGTTTTATCATATTAGGTGTCGGAATGCAACAGATTCCGATCAACACAGTAAATGCTCCAATATATTTTGGCGGTTTGAAAGGACGTGTTTCTAATCCTCCCTTATTTCAAATGTTAACTTTATTAGTTTTAGTTTTATCATATTAGATGTCGGAATGCAACAGATTCCGATAAACACAGTAAATTCTCCAATTTAATTGGGAGGTTGGAAAGGACGTGTTTCCAGTCTTCCCTAATTCGAAATGTCAACTTTATTGGTTTTAGTTTTATCATATTAGGTGTCGGAATGCAACAGATTCCGATCAACACAGTAAATGCTCCAATCTAGTTGAGAGGTTGAAAAGGACGCCATTTTTATACATCCTTTTTACAAATGTTTACTTTATTAGTTTTAGTTTTATCATATTAGATATCGGACTAAAACAGATTCCGATCGGCACACTTAATGCTCCAATTTATTTCAAATGTTAACTCTATTAATTTAAGTTTTATTATATTAGATGTCGGAATGCAAAAGATTCCGATCAACACAGTAAATGCTCCAATATATTTTGGAGGTTTGAAAGGTAGTGTTTATAATCCTCCCTTATTTCAAATGTTAACTTTATTAGTTTTAGTTTTATCATATTAGATGTCGGAATGCAACAGATTCCGATAAACACAGTAAATGCTCCAATTTAATTGGGAGGTTGGAAAAGACGTGTTTCCAGTCTTCCCTAATTCCAAGTGTCAACTTTATTAGTTTTAGTTTTATCATATTAGATGTCGGAATGCAACAGATTCCGATAAACACAAGAAATGCTCCAATTTAATTGGGAGGTTGGAAAAGACGTGTTTCCAGTCTTCCCTAATTCCAAGTGTCAACTTTATTAGTTTTAGTTTTATCATATTAGATGTCGGAATGCAACAGATTCCGATAAACACAAGAAATGCTCCAATTTAATTGGGAGGTTGGAAAAGACGTGTTTCCAGTCTTCCCTAATTACAAATGTTTACTTTATTAGTTTTAGTTTTATCATATTAGATGTCGGAATGCACAGATTCCGATCAACACAGTAAATGCTTCAATCTAGTTGAGAGGTTGAAAAGGACGCCATTTTTATACATCCTTATTACAAATGTTTACTTTATTAGTTTTAGTTTTATCATATTAGATATCGGACTAAAACAGATTCAGATCGGCACACTTAATGCTCCAATTTATTTCAAATGTTAACTTTATTAATTTTAGTTTTATTATATTAGATGTCGGAATGCAAAAGATTCCGATCAACACAGTAAATGCTCCAATATATTTTGGAGGTTTGAAAGGACGTGTTTATAATCCTCCCTTATTTCAAATGTTAACTTTATTAGTTTTATTTTTATCATATTAGATGTCGGAATGCAACAGATTCCGATAAACACAGTAAATGCTCCAATTTAATTGGGAGGTTGGAAAAGACGTGTTTCCAGTCTTCCCTAATTACAAATGTTTACTTTATTAGTTTTAGTTTTATCATATTAGATGTCGGAATGCACAGATTCCGATCAACACAGTAAATGCTCCAATCTGTTGAGAGGTTGAAAAGGACGCCATTTTTATACATCCTTATTACAAATGTTTACTTTATTAGTTTTAGTTTTATCATATTAGATATCGGACTAAAACAGATTCCGATCGGCACACTTAATGCTCCAATTTATTTCAAATGTTAACTTTATTAATCTTAGTTTTATTATATTAGATGTCGGAATTCAAAAGATTCCGATCAACACATTAAATGCTCCAATATATTTTGGAGGTTTGAAAGGACGTGTTTATAATCCTCCCTTATTTCAAATGCTATTTTTTATTAGTTTTACTTTCAACAACAGAGTAAAGGCTCCGATCTAGTGGAGAGGTTGGAAAGGACGTCATTTTCATCCATCCTTATACAAATGTTTACTTTATTAGTTTTAGTTTTATCATATTAGATATCGGACTAAAACAGATTCCGATCGGCACACTTAATGCTCCAATTTATTTGAAATGTTAACTTTATTAATTTTAGTTTTATTATATTAGATGTCGGAATGCAAAAGATTCCGATCAACACAGTAAATGCTCCAATATATTTTGGAGGTTTGAAAGGACGTGTTTATAATTCTCCCTTATTTCAAATGTTAACTTTATTAGTTTTATCATATTAGATGTCGGAATGCAACAGATTCCGATAAACACAGTAAATGCTCCAATATATTTTGGAGGTTGCAAAGGACGTGTTTCTAATCATCCCTTATTTCAAATGTTAACTTTATTAGTTTTAGTTTTATCATATTAGGTGTCGGAATGCAACAGATTCCGATCAACACAGTAAATGCTCCAATATATTTTGGCGGTTTGAAAGGACGTGTTTCTAATCCTCCCTTATTTCAAATGTTAACTTTATTAGTTTTATTTTTATCATATTAGATGTCGGAATGCAACAGATTTCGATAAACACAGTAAATGCTCCAATTTAATTGGGAGGTTGGAAAGGACGTCACTTCAATCCATCCTTATTACAAATGTTTACTTTATTAGGTTTAGTTTAATCATATTAGGTGTCGGAATGCAACAGATTCCGATCAACACAGCAAATGCTCCAATCTAGTTGAGAGGTTGAAAAGGACGCCATTTTTATACATCCTTATTACAAATGTTTACTTTATTAGTTATAGTTTTATCATATTAGATATCGGACTAAAACAGATTCCGATCGGCACACTTAGTGCTTCAATTTATTTCAAATGTTAACTTTATTAATTTTAGTTTTATTATATTAGATGTCGGAATGCAAAAGATTCCGATCAACACAGTAAATGCTCCAATATATTTTGGAGGTTTGAAAGGACGTGTTTATAATCCTCCCTTATTTCAAATGTTAACTTTATTAGTTTTAGTTTTATCATATTAGTTTTAGTTTTATCAGATTCCGATAAACACAGTAAATGCTCCAATTTAATTGGGAGGTTGGAAAAGACGTGTTTCCAGTCTTCCCTAATTCCAAGTGTCAACTTTATTAGTTTTAGTTTTATCATATTAGATGTCGGAATGCAACAGATTCCGATAAACACAAGAAATGCTCCAATTTAATTGGGAGGTTGGAAAAGACGTGTTTCCAGTCTTCCCTAATTACAAATGTTTACTTTATTAGTTTTAGTTTTATCATATTAGATGTCGGAATGCAACAGATTCCGATCAACACAGTAAATGCTCCAATCTAGTTGAGAGGTTGAAAAGGACGCCATTTTTATACATCCTTATTACAAATGTTTACTTTATTAGTTTTAGTTTTATCATATTAGATATCGGACTAAAACAGATTCCGATCGGCACACTTAATGCTCCAATTTATTTCAAATGTTAACTTTATTAATCTTAGTTTTATTATATTAGATGTCGGAATTCAAAAGATTCCGATCAATACATTAAATGCTTCAATATATTTTGGAGGTTTGAAAGGACGTGTTTATAATCCTCCCTTATTTCAAATGTTAACTTTATTAGTTTTAGTTTTATCATATTAGATGTCGGAATGCAACAGATTTCGATAAACACAGTAAATGCTCCAATTTAATTGGGAGGTTGGAAAGGACGTCACTTCAATCCATCCTTATTACAAATGTTTACTTTATTAGGTTTAGTTTAATCATATTAGGTGTCGGAATGCAACAGATTCCGATCAACACAGCAAATGCTCCAATCTAGTTGAGAGGTTGAAAAGGACGCCATTTTTATACATCCTTATTACAAATGTTTACTTTATTAGTTTTAGTTTTATCATATTAGATATCGGACTAAAACAGATTCCGATCGGCACACTTAATGCTTCAATTTATTTCAAATGTGAACTTTATTAATTTTGTTAATTGATATTAGAGGAAAAATTACAACGTTATGCACAGCGATGGTATGGGATGACATGTTTCGAAGTGCCCAGCTTCTTATCAGACCCCTTCTCGGACACTGAGATACGAACCCAAGTGTCTGCACCAAAGCCGCTGTTAGAGTACTCTAACAACTAAGCTATGATGCCCTGTAGCGTCACGATGCATTTTTCCTCTAATGTGCCATTTGCTTATTCCTTTTATACATTCTTTGGTACATATATTTTATATGTCAACTCAAGGAAAGTGGAATATTTTTAGGCGCGTTCATAGAACAGTTTTAGATACAGAAAGGCTTTTTTGCATATCAACACTTCCGTGTTATTTGTTATGCACCCGCACTGTACCTGTAGCAATTATAGTTATGGTGATTGTTGTTGGAGCAAAGCTCGAATTTTTATGTTTGTTTGTTAATTGATATTAGAGGAAAAATTACAACGTTATGCACAGCGATGGTATGGGATGACATGTTTCGAAGTGCCCAGCTTCTCATCAGACCCCTTCTCGGACACTGAGATACGAACCCAAGTGTCTGCACCAAAGCCGCTGTTAGAGTACTCTAACAACTAAGCTATGATGCCCTGTAGCGTCACGATGCATTTTTCCTCTAATGTGCCATATGCTTATTCCTTTTATACATTCTTTGGTACATATATTTTATATGTCAACTCAAGGAAAGTGGAATATTTTTAGGCGCGTTCATAGAACAGTTTTAGATACAGAAAGGCTTTTTTGCATATCAACACTTCCGTGTTATTTGTTATGCACCCGCACTGTACCTGTAGCAATTATAGTTATGGTGATTGTTGTTGGAGCAAAGCTCGAATTTTTATGTTTGTTTGTTAATTGATATTAGAGGAAAAATTACAACGTTATGCACAGCGATGGTATGGGATGACATGTTTGGAAGTGCCCAGCTTCTCATCAGACCCCTTCTCGGACACTGAGATACGAACCCAAGTGTCTGCACCAAAGCCGCTGTTAGAGTACTCTAACAACTAAGCTATGATGCCCTGTAGTGTCACGATGCATTTTAGTTTTATTATATTAGATGTCGGAATGCAAAAGATTCCGATCAACACAGTAAATGCTCCAATATATTTTGGAGGTTTGAAAGGACGTGTTTATAATCCTCCCTTATTTCAAATGTTAACTTTATTAGTTTTATTGTTTACTGGGTTGGAGCTTTGCGGCCGGTAAATTAGAAGGCAAAAAACTAAATTTTCCTTTACCCTCCTACGCGTTTCGATGCTTCAGCATCTTCCTCAGGGAGTCTGAATTTTATTTAAAGAAACAGTTAATAAAAACAATTAATAAAAACAACCATAAATAACATAAATATCCCACTCAATGGTAATAATTATACACTTACTTTATATGGTATGTATGCAAAACAAAAATACTAAATTTAAAATAACATTCTATTTTGTTTTTGATTTTATTGGCGCCCTGTATAATTTTGCTTCCTACTGTTTTTTCCACCATCACCGTACTGTATCACAGCTGTGTATGCGTTGTTTATTTTGTCCAAGTCTTCCTTAAAATTCATCACACTGTGTAATTGTTGTTGTTTACGAAGGCTTTCCATCGTCATTCTCTTGTTTGTTCTGTTTTCAATGTCTAATATTCTAGTGTTATCGAAATCAGCTGTATGATTTTTGTTGGTTAGATGTTGTGCTAGTGCTGTTGTTGTTTTGTTGTTTTTTGCATCAGCCATATGTTCGTTGACTCGTACTTGTAGACAGCGCTTGGTAGTACCAATATCGCGCTGCTCGCAGATTTCATTCCCGTTCCCTTTACATCTAATTTCGTAGACCACATTATGTTGTTTTTCCTTTTTAATTGGGTCCTTTGTTTTTGTAAATATTCTGTTTAAGGTGTTGTGTGGTTTGTGTGCATATTTAATTTTATCAGTTTTTATAATTTTGCTGAGCGCCTGGTTATCGGTTAGGCCCGGTATATATTTTAACCCAATATATTTTTTATCCGGATTTTCTCTACTATTTAAATTATTTGGTTCCGTAGGCTTCATTTTTTCCAAAGCTTCTTTTATTATTGCATCAATTATTTGTGTTGGATAACTATTTTTTGTAAGTAAATTTTTGATTTTAAGTTTGTTATTTTCCATGAAAATATTATCACATAGTGAAAAAACTTTTCTTGCAAGACTGGTCGCAGTATTCTTCTTTTGATACCAAGGGTGGTTTGAGTGGTAGTTAATTGTACACACTATACGATCAAACAATACAACAAAAATTCTAAAAAATTAGCTAAACAACAAAAACGACTCAAGTTTTTACTACGGTGTAAAGGTTATGGGGTTGTACCAAATCACCTGCAAGGTAAAGTTAAACACTTACATCATAGTTTTAAATTAGACAGTACACGAAATCAATTGGAACGAATAGTTAAATGCTTTATTTTAAAAATTCTAAATTTGAAAATCAAAGAAGCCAACATAAATATTATATTGAGGACTAGTTTAAAACACATTCAGGAGTCACTGGGAAAAATACTCCAACAACAAGATTATGATAACGTCATCAAGAAACAAAACCAATTTTCACATCACATTAATTGTACCACGGAGAAAACGCACCAACAAAAACTTGAAGCGCTTATTGAAAGACAAAAAAGGAAATTTGGTATTGTATTCAATGATGACTGGTTTGTGAATAAAACGGATATCGAAGTACCAGAGGAATGCCGTTGGATACTATCGATGGGTAGGAAGTTTTCTCTCCCAGTAACCAGAAAATCTTTCTCTCCAATACATATAATTGCGGATTTGGAACAGGGAGTGCAAGAGATAGAAGATGATAGGGAAAAGGACATCACGCGCAGTAACATCGCTGCCAAAATTAATAACTTCCGAAACAAAATTAAAAATAACGACAAAGAGAAGTTCATCATCATGGCATACGAAAACACGGAAAAGTTTGTAAAACAACATAAGGATGAGATTGTAATCACATATGCCGATAAAGGTAATAAGACGGTGATGATGTACAAGAGTGAGTATGAGTTGAAATTAATGGAGCTACTAAATGACAAAAATGTGTACAAAATCATGAGAACTGATCCAACGCAACAACTAATACGTAAAAACAATAACATAGTAAACGACTTATTAAGAAATAAAAACATAGATACAAAACTTAAATATCAGCTCACATGCTCAGCAGCCAACGCACCCAGGCTTTACGGGCTCCCTAAAACCCATAAACCGAATACACCATTAAGACCAATATCATCATTCACGAATGTACCGTGCCAAAAGCTAGCTAAATTCATGGGAGGTATTCTCAAAAATATTATATCGGATGAATATAACATAAAAAACTCGTTTAAATTGAAAGATGCGCTGAAAACTATTACAATAGAAGATGATGAAATGATGGTATCCTTTGATGTCATATCCTTATTTACTAATATACCGGTTCACTCAGCGATACAAACCATAATAGGAAAATGGCCAATGCTGGAGCAACACACTACAATCGGTAAAAGAAATTTTCAATCAATACTTGAATTCTGCCTTCGGGATAATAATTATTTACAATATAACGAGAAAGTTTATCAACAAGTTTACGGCATGCCCATGGGTAATCCATTATCTCCAACAATCGCTGATATTGTACTTGACAAAATTTTTGACGACAGCATAGCTGAACTAAAAACAAAGGACATATACATAAAATACATAGCCAAATATGTAGATGATGTATTTGCAATAATTAAAACTAAAGACGTGGAAGACATTTTAAAAGTGTTGAACTCGCAACACACTAAAATTAAATTTACAGTCGAAAAAGAGGAAAAAAGCCAAATAGCCTTCCTAGATTTAAAAATACATAAAAATCGTAATAGTAATTTATCATTTGACTGGTATGCAAAAGAAGTTGCCTCTGGTAGAATAATTAACTACCACTCAAACCACCCTTGGTATCAAAAGAAGAATACTGCGACCAGTCTTGCAAGAAAAGTTTTTTCACTATGTGATAATATTTTCATGGAAAATAACAAACTTAAAATCAAAAATTTACTTACAAAAAATAGTTATCCAACACAAATAATTGATGCAATAATAAAAGAAGCTTTGGAAAAAATGAAGCCTACGGAACCAAATAATTTAAATAGTAGAGAAAATCCGGATAAAAAATATATTGGGTTAAAATATATACCGGGCCTAACCGATAACCAGGCGCTCAGCAAAATTATAAAAACTGATAAAATTAAATATGCACACAAAACACACAACACCTTAAACAGAATATTTACAAAAACAAAGAACCCAATTAAAAAGGAAAAACAACATAATGTGGTCTACGAAATTAGATGTAAAGGGAACGGGAATGAAATCTGCGAGCAGCGCTATATTGGTACTACCAAGCGCTGTCTACAAGTACGAGTCAACGAACATATGGCTGATGCAAAAAACAAAAAAACAACAACAGCACTAGCACAACATCTAACCAACAAAAATCATACAGCTGATTTCGATAACACTAGAATATTAGACATTGAAAACAGAACAAACAAGAGAATGACGATGGAAAGCCTTCGTATACAACAACAATTACACAGTGTGATGAATTTTAAGGAAGACTTGGACAAAATAAACAACGCATACACAGCTGTGATACAGTACGGTGATGGTGGAAAAAACAGTAGGAAGCAAAATTATACAGGGCGCCAATAAAATCAAAAACAAAATAGAATGTTATTTTAAATTTAGTATTTTTGTTTTGCATACATACCATATAAAGTAAGTGTATAATTATTACCATTGAGTGGGATATTTATGTTATTTATGGTTGTTTTTATTAATTGTTTTTATCAACTGTTTCTTTAAATAAAATTCAGCCTCCCTGAGGAAGATGCTGAAGCATCGAAACGCGTAGGAGGGTAAAGGAAAATTTAGTTTTTTGCCTTCTAATTTACCGGCCGCAAAGCTCCAACCCAGTAAACAATTTACTAGTACTTTTGGCCCAACAATTAAAACTATTTTATTAGTTTTAGTTTTATCATATTAGATGTCGGAATGCAACAGATTCCGATAAACACAGTAAATGCTCCAATATATTTTGGAGGTTGGAAAGGACGTGTTTCTAATCCTTCCTTAAATCTTCAAATGTTAACTTTATTAGTTTTAGTTTTATCATATTAGGTGTCGGAATGCAACAGATTCCGATCAACACAGTAAATGCTCCAATATATTTTGGCGGTTTGAAAGGACGTGTTTCTAATCCTCCCTTATTTCAAATGTTAACTTTATTAGTTTTAGTTTTATCATATTAGATGTCGGAATGCAACAGATTCCGATAAACACAGTAAATTCTCCAATTTAATTGGGAGGTTGGAAAGGACGTGTTTCCAGTCTTCCCTAATTCCAAATGTCAACTTTATTGGTTTTAGTTTTATCATATTAGGTGTCGGAATGCAACAGATTCCGATCAACACAGTAAATGCTCCAATCTAGTTGAGAGGTTGAAAAGGACGCCATTTTTATACATCCTTTTTACAAATGTTTACTTTATTAGTTTTAGTTTTATCATATTAGATATCGGACTAAAACAGATTCCGATCGGCACACTTAATGCTCCAATTTATTTCAAATGTTAACTCTATTAATTTTAGTTTTATTATATTAGATGTCGGAATGCAAAAGATTCCGATCAACACAGTAAATGCTCCAATATATTTTGGAGGTTTGAAAGGTAGTGTTTATAATCCTCCCTTATTTCAAATGTTAACTTTATTAGTTTTAGTTTCATCATATTAGATGTCGGAATGCAACAGATTCCGATAAACACAGTAAATGCTCCAATTTAATTGGGAGGTTGGAAAAGACGTGTTTCCAGTCTTCCCTAATTCCAAGTGTCAACTTTATTAGTTTTAGTTTTATCATATTAGATGTCGGAATGCAACAGATTCCGATAAACACAAGAAATGCTCAAATTTAATTGGGAGGTTGGAAAAGACGTGTTTCCAGTCTTCCCTAATTACAAATGTTTACTTTATTAGTTTTAGTTTTATCATATTAGATGTCGGAATGCAACAGATTCCGATCAACACAGTAAATGCTCCAATCTAGTTGAGAGGTTGAAAAGGACGCCATTTTTATACATCCTTATTACAAATGTTTACTTTATTAGTTTTAGTTTTATCATATTAGATATCGGACTAAAACAGATTCCGATCGGCACACTTAATGCTCCAATTTATTTCAAATGTTAACTTTATTAATCTTAGTTTTACTATATTAGATGTCGGAATTCAAAAGATTCCGATCAACACATTAAATGCTCCAATATATTTTGGAGGTTTGAAAGGACGTGTTTATAATCCTCCCTTATTTCAAATGTTAACTTTAATAGTTTTAGTTTTATCAAATTAGATGTCGGAATGCAACAGATTCCGATAAACGCAGTAAATGCTCCAATTATTTGGGAGGTTGGAAAAGACGTGTTTCCGGTCTTCCCTAATTACAAATGTTAACTTTATTAGGTTTAGTTTTATCATACTAGCTATCAGAATTCCGGTCAACACAGTAAATGCTCCAATTTAGTTGCGAGGCTGGAAAGGACGTGTTTCCAATCCTATCTTATTTAAATGTCGGTTTAAGTCTTATCATATTAGATGTCGGAAAGAAACAGATTCCGATCGACACAATTAATGCTCCAATTTAGTTGGGAGGTTGGAAAGGACGTGTTTCCCGTCTTCAATTATTTCAAATGTTAACTTTATTAGTGTTAGTTGTATCATGTTAGCTGTCGGATTGCAACACATTCCGATCAACACAGTAAATGATCCAATTTAGGTGGGAGGTTGGAAAGGACGTGTTTCCAATCCTCCTTTATTACATGTGTAAACTTAATTAGTTTTAGTTTTATCATATTAGATGCACAATGCAACAGTTTCCGATCAACACAGTAAATGCTCCAATTTAATTGGGAGGTTGGAAAGGACATGTCTCCAGTCTTCCCTTATTCCAATTGTCAACTTTATTAGTTTTATCATATTAGATGTCGGAATGAAACAGATTCCGATCGACACAATTAATGCTCCGATTTAGTTGGGAGATTGCAAAGGAGTGTTTCCAATCTTCCTTTATTACAAATGTTAACTTTATCAGGTTTAGTTTTATCATATTAGCTATCAGAATTCCGGTCAACACAGTAAATGCTCCAATTTAGTTGCGAGGCTGGAAAGGACGTGTTTCCAATCCTACCTTATTTAAATGTCGGTTTAAGTCTTATCATATTAGATGTCGGAATGCAACAGATTCCGATAAACGCAGTAAATGCTCCAATTTAATTGGGAGGTTGGAAAAGACGTGTTTCCGGTCTTCCCTAATTACAAATGTTAACTTTATTAGGTTTAGTTTTATCATACTAGCTATCAGAATTCCGGTCAACACAGTAAATGCTCCAATTTAGTTGCGAGGCTGGAAAGGACGTGTTTCCAATCCTACCTTATTTAAATGTCGGTTTAAGTCTTATCATATTAGATGTCGGAAAGAAACAGATTCCGATCGACACAATTAATGCTCCAATTTAGTTGGGAGGTTGGAAAGCACGTGTTTCCCGTCTTCCCTTATTTCAAATGTTAACTTTATTAGTGTTAGTTGTATCATGTTAGCTGTCGGATTGCAACACATTCCGATCAACACAGTAAATGATCCAATTTAGGTGGGAGGTTGGAAAGGACGTGTTTCCAATCCTCCTTTATTACATGTGTCAACTTAATTAGTTTTAGTTTTATCATATTAGATGCACAATGCAACAGATTCCGATCAACACAGTAAATGCTCCAATTTAGGTGGGAGGTTGGAAAGGACGTCACTTTAATCCATCCTTATTACAAATGTTTACTTTATTCGTTTTAGTTTTATCATATTAGATGTCGGAATGTAACAGATTCCGATCAACACAGTAAATGCTCAGATCTAGTTGAGAGGTTGGAAAGGACGTCATTTTCATCCATCCTTATTACAAATGTTTACTTTATTAGTTTTATTGTTATCATATTAGATGTCGGAATGCAACACATTCCGATCAACACAGTAAATGCTCCACTTTAGTTGGGACGTTGGAAAGGACGTGTTTCCAATCCCACCTTATTTAAATGTCAAATTTAGTTTTATCATACTAGATGTCGGAATGAAGGAGATTCCGATCGACACAATTAATGCTAAAATTTAGTTGAGAGGTTTGAAAGGACGTCTTTTCAATCCATCCTTATTACAAGTGTTAACGTTATTAGTTTTAGTTTTATCATATTAGGTGCAGAATGCAAGAGAATCCGATCAACACAGTAAATGCTCCAATTGAGGTGGGAGGTTGGAAAGGACGTGTTTCTAATCCTCCCTTATTTCAAATGTTAACTTTATTTGTTTCAGTTTTAACATTTTAGGTACAGAATACAACTGATTCCGATAAACACAGTAGATGCTCCAATTTAAGTGGAAGGTTGGACAGGACGGGTTTCTAATCCTCCTTTATTATAAATGTTAACAAATTTTTTTTTTTTTTTTTGTTTTTTTTTTGTAAGTGTAACTAATTCGTATAGTTTTGCTATTTCAGAGGATCTTGTGGAGAATCGAAACCACTCACTCTGATTGCCAGCACAGCTGCCTAACCCATAGGCTATGCTGCGTGTAGTTTTGCAAGCTGCTTAATTCAAGTTTTCCTCTAATTGTTGTTTGTTATCTTGCCAACGGTATACACAATATTTTAGACTTTCTGTCTATATGTACATCATGCATGCTGGACTTTGTTTTTGTACATTCTTCTTTTCTATTTTTAGAAGATAGTTATTGTACATAACCGCGTGCTCCGGTATAAATTTATTTTGTTGTTGGTTTTACGGTCTGTTCATTTTACATATTTTTGTAAGTATAACGAGATCAAGACCAGCTGATAATAATTCTTAGTTAATTATTATTATTTTTGATTAGAGGAAAAATTGAAAGCAACAAACATATACAGGCTATAGTTATAGTACTATTTCGAAAACAGCCACGATTTCTCGTCAGACTAATTGGTATAGTTTTGCTATTTCAGAGGATCTTGTGGAGAATCGAACTCCACAAGATCCTCTGAAATAGCAAAACTATACGAATTAGTCTGACGAGAAATCGTGGCTGTTTTCGAAATAGTACTACAACTATAGCCTTATATGTGTTGTGGAGACGAAGTAGTTCACAGTTAAAACTTTCTAATAAATCAGTACTTTATATTACAACCATGTATCTATGCAACCATGAATTATATTTGGCACTTCTCTTTTTATCATTCATATTCTTTGTAAACATTCATTCGTATCAAATAGAGTCAGACGTTATTTAGCATTCAAATTACTCGGAACTTCAGGTTATGGGCCCAGCGCCCGAAAAGAGTGAGCGACGGTATAAGTACAAGCGAAGTGCGTTATTTGTTAAAAAAAAGAAAAAACTTAAAACTTAAAGCATAATGGCTGGTGTTGTGAGAATCGAGCCGCTAAATGCGGACAATTACGATTCATGGAAGCTTCAGATGCGTGCCATATTAATCAAAAATGATTTGTGGGCATATGTGGATGGTACTATTGTGAAGCCAGTTGACCAGGCAAAACTGGACGAATGGAAAATTGCTGATCAAGAGGCATCAGCGGACATTACGTTGGCTATAGCACCATCAGAGTTGGGGCTAATTTCAGAGTGCATCAGTGCACGTGACATTTGGTTAAGGTTGGAATCGACATTCCAATCCAAAGGACCAGCTAGAAAAGCGACATTACTTAGACGTGTAGCTTTGTCGCGCATGACAGCAGACGAGAAAGTTCGAGAACATCGCAACGCATTTTTCGACGCAGTTCCGAAGTTAAAAGAAATATACGTCGCTATTGGCGATTTTGTTAGATGCGCGGTAGAAACGCGAGACGAACTTCGAAAGGCCGAGGTGCTTCGTGTGAAAATACTTGAAGAGTATGAGTCGCGAAAATCGAAGGAAGAAAAGAACGATAATAATGTACTTTTCATAAAGAAAAAGCCTAATCAAACGTACGATGATCGGAATTCGGGTAAATCAAAGCAAATAAAAAAGTGTTTTCGTTGCGGTAAATCGGGTAATTTCGCGAGAAATTGTACAAACAAAGAAAAATAAAACATGCTTGTAAGTGAAGAGACAAACGAAAAAGCAAAAATGACATTGAACACAGTGGAAAAGGCTTTTGCGGTCCCAGTAGGAAATATGAGGTGGTGTCTCGACAGTGGCTGCACATCCCATATGAGTGCAAACATAAACATATTTGAATATATAAAACAGGTAAATGACGAAGTAAATTTGGCAAATAAATGTTCGACAAAAATAAGCGGTGTCGGTAAAGTGAGTGCGAAAGTAGATATTCGAGGAAAACAAATTGATTTGGACTTGGAGAACGTTTTGCATGTGTCTGACTTGCGTACGAATTTGATGTCGGTTGCTAAAATTACCGACAAAGGCTATGCCGTGAAATTTGAAAAAAATTAGGCCGTGATTATTAACAGTGACAATAAAGTAGTGTTGGAGGCCGAAAGAATTGGAAATTTGTACTATTTAAAAACTTCAAAAAATTCCGCGAATTTGGCAAATATTAGAAACAATATCCATTTATGGCATTACCGAATGGGCCATGTAAATGAACGCGATTGGAAATCTATGGCAAACGGTTCGGTGTACGGTCTAAAATTCAAACAAACTGAAAGATTATCTGACTGTGAAATCTGTGCTAGTGAGAAACAAGTGCGAATGCCCTTTCCAAAATCGGGCACGAATAGAGTCAACGATTTACTCGAAATAGTGCACAGTGACGTGTGCGGACCAATGAAACATGCCTCCAAAGGCGGTGCAAAATATTTCGTAACATTCATAGACGAAAAATCGCGGTGGTGTGAGATCTGTTTAATAAAACACAAATCAGACGTGCTAAGTGTCTTCAAGCAGTACAAGCGAAAGTTGAAACTTTTACGGGAAAGAAAATTAAATCGTTGCAGTCTGACAACGGCCGCGAATACTGCAATGAAGAATTTAACAATTTTCTTAGTAAGTGCGGGATCAAACGCCGTCTTACCGCGCCGTATACTCCGCAACAGAACGGTTTGGCGGAGCGTAAAAATCGGACCCTCGTCGAAATGGCCAGGTGCATGATGAAGCATGCAAATGCACCTCCATCGTTTTGGGCCGAAGCAGTGAATACCGCGTGTTATATAAGAAGTCGTTGCGTAACGAAAACGACGGGCGAAGTGCCATGTCGAGCGTGGACAAATCGAAATCCGACTGTGGCGTACATGAAAATATTCGGTACGAAAGCGTATATATTGAATAAAAATCCTGCGAAAGTTCGACTCTCGTGGGATATTCAGACGATTCAAAAGCATACCGGCTATATTCAAAAGCTAAAAAACGTATTATAATAAGCCGCGATGTAAAGTTTATTGACAAACCGGGTTTTGAAGACTTTGAATCCGATAATGATAGCGAAAATATCGGCGAACGTGGTAAAATAGATATTTTGTTAGAAAACAATTCGAATATACAAAACGGTGGTGAAGAACTTCTAGATGCACCTCCTACAGTCAAAGTAGGTGCAAGCAATGCTCGGCGCGGTAGAGGTCGGCCAATAAATATGCATACTGGTCAGCGAGGAAGACCACGGAAAGCTTGTCATCAAACAGTTGATGGTGCTGATTCAGAGGGGGGCGATGATGATTCAGAGGATTTCTTTGAATGTAACGCAAAGGAATCAGCTGGTCTGGTCACTGATGATCCCCAAACTTTGGCAGATACGCTGAAATCTGATGGCTCGTCTATGTGGCTTAAGGCGCTTGAAGACGAATTTTTGGCGAATATTCGAAACAAGACTTGGCAAATTGTAGAAAAGCCTTCAGACCGTAAAGTTATTGGTAATAAATTCGTATTCCTTACCAAAGATGACAATCTAAAGAAGGTTAGACTTGTGGCGAAAGGCTACGCTCAGCGTCCAGGCGAAGATTTTCATGATATCTCATCTCCTGTCGTACGACCAACTTCGGTACGACTGTTTACGGCGTTGGCTACAGAGTTGAGCCTTGAGGTACACCAAATGGATGTGATCACCGCATACTTAAACGGGGATCTGGACGAGAAAAGCTACATGGACGTTCCTGATCTGCTTATGAGCGTATTAAAGAAAATTCAACGAGGTCAACCCGTCGGCTTAAAGGGATTGACAAAGCATAACAAAGAGATTTTGCAAACAGCGGAAGAGTGACGAGAATCACTACAGCAAAGCAACCCTATGTGTTAAGTGTCAAAAGCACTGTATGGTTTGCGTCAGTCAGGGTTAATGTGGTACCAAAAATTATCACTAACTCTAAACAAGATTGGGCTTAAAGCAACGAAATTTGATCAATGTTTCTACGTGATCAATGTTCTAAGGCGATGACATCATGTTGGTCATAATATACGTCGACGATTTGCTAATAGCATCAAACAACGACCATTGGTTAAAAGAAACAAAGATAACACTGTCACAGCATTTCGACATGAAGGATATCGGGAGGGTCAACCGATGTCTGGGTATAGATTTTCAACAGAATCTAGAAAAGAGTGAAATATTCCTGTCACAGCGATCATATGCCGAGTCAGTATTGGGCAGGTTCGGTATGTCAGAGTGCAATCCTTCGAAAACGCCAATTGAAGCGAATTGCAAACTTTCTATGCCCGATACGAAAGACGAGTCTGTCATGGCAAAATATCCGTATCAAAATCTAATCGGCGCATTGATGTATCTGACGGTATATAAGAGGCCTGACATAGCTTTTGCGGTTAATTTTATGAGCCAATTCAACAACAACTACACCGAAGAGCCTTGGAAATCGGCAAAGAGAATTCTGCGTTACATCAAAGGAACATTACAGAGAGGCTTATTGTACAAGAAAACGGGTGCGGAGTTGTACGGCGTCGTCGATGCCGACTGGGGTGCAAATACACCGGACAGGCGATCCTATTCAGGCTTTGCATTTATTTTCGCCGGTTCGTCCATAAGCTGGGAAGCACGCAAGCAACGCACCGTCTCTCTTTCAAGCACAGAGTCGGAATATGTTGCAATAACTGAGGCTGCTAAAGAAGCTCTATATTTAAAATCTGCCTTAAAAGAAGTGGGAATTGATTGCGTCAGCGTAGAGTTATTCAACGATAGCCAGACCGCTCAAAAGCTAGCTACTTCTTCAAATTTCCACCCTCGAACAAAACATATTGACATACGTCATCACTTTATCCGCGACTGCGTGCAAAATAAAACGATCACTATGAAATATATGTCAACACAATAGATGCCAGCAGACATGCTTACTAAGGGCCTTACGCAAATGAAACACAGCATCTGTTCAACTAATTTGGGTCTTGTCCAAAGCAATCCATAAGTAATTCGCTCTCTACTTCGACAGGGGGTGTTTTGGAGACTAAGTAGTTCACTGTTAAAACTTTCTAATGAATCAGTACTTTATATTACAACCAAGTATTTATGCAACCATGAATTATATTTGGCACTTCTCTTTTTATCCTTCATATTCTTTGTAAGCATTCATTCGTATCAAATAAAGTCAGTCGTTATTTAGTATTCAAATTACTCGGAACTTCAATATGTTTCTTGCTTTCAATTTTTGCTCTAATCAAAAATAATAATAATTAACTAAGAATTATTATCAACTGGTCTTGAGCTCGTTATACTTACAAAAATATGTAAAATGAACAGACCGTAAAACCAACAACAAAATTTATTAGTTTTAGTTTTACCATATTAGCTGTCGGAATGCAACACATTCCGATCAAAACAGTAAATACTCCACTTTAGTTGGGAGGTTGGGAAGGACGTGTTTTCAATCCTACCTTATTTAAATGTCAAATTTAGTTTTATCGTACTAGATGTCGGAAAGAAAGAGATTCCGATCGGCACAATTAATGCTCCAATTTAGTTGAGAGGTTGGAAAGGACGTCTTTTCAATCCATCCTTATTACAAATGTTTACTTTATTAGTTTTAGTTTTATCATATTAGGTGCAGAATGCAACAGATTCCGACAAACACAGTAAATGCTCCAATTTAATTGGGAGGTTGGAAAGGACGGGTTTCCAATCCTTCTTTATTACAAATGTTAACTTTATTAGTTTTAGTTTTATCATATTAGCTGTCGGAATGCAACACATTCCGATCAACACAGTAAATACTCCACTTTAGTTGGGAGGTTGGAAAGGGCTTGTTTCCAATCCTACCTTATTTGAAAGTCAGTTTTAGTTTTATCATATTAGATGTCGGAATGAAACAGATTCCGCTCAACACAATTAATGCACCAATTTAGGAGGGAAGTTGGAAAGGACGTGTTTCCAGTCTTCCCTAATTCCAAATGTGAACTTTATTTGTTTTAGTTTTATCATATTAGGTGTCGGAATGCAACAGACTCCGATAAACGCAGTAAATGCTCCAATTTAGGTGGAAGGTTGGAAAGGGCATGTCTCCAGTCTTCCCTTATTCCAAATGTCAACTTTATTAGTTTTATCATATTAGATGTCGGAATGAAACAGATTCCGATCGGCACAATTAATGCTCCGATTTAGTTGGGAGATTGCATAGGACGTGTTTCCAATCTTCCTTTATTACAAATATTAACTTTATTAGTTTTAGTTTTGTCATATTAGCTATCAGAATGCAACAGATTCCGGTCAAGACAGTAAATGCTCCAATTTAATTGGGAGGTTGGAAAGGACATGTTTCCAATCCTCCTTTCTTACATACTAGCAACCCGCCCCGGAAAAAATGTAATGTACATATAATTACATGGAATTCAGTACGGCAATAAAAACATGAATTGAAAATACAGACATACGAGTACAAGACGTTGATTGCTACAAGACACGCAAATGAATGTCAAGAGTATAAAAATGAGTTTGAAGAAGTTATGAAGCAAAGTCAAAATGAGATAATAGCTTTGTTGGAAGCTGTAGAGAGTGGTTATACTCAACTTGTAAAGAGAATGAAAAAAACTTAAAAGGTCTTTGAGAAGAAAATTGGTGACATTAAAAGAAATGGTGGAAGAGGTGAAAAATAAAACTGAATATATCGATATAAATAACGAAAATATGCACAGTGAAATAAAAAAAGCAACAATAATAATGGCAATCAATTGTCATACGCCGATGCCATGACACAAATTGACAAACAAAGTGAAATTCCGCAGCTAGAAAAGGTTGTAGCAATAATTGTAAGACCCAAAGCAAAAGAAACAGGTAACAAAACAAGACTTGAATAGCACAGTAGATCCCAAAAATCATAATATATCAAATATTGCAACAAAAAGTAATGGTGTTATGGCTATCCATAGCGAAAGTACCGATGAACGTGATAAAATTAAAATAGCTATAGAAAATAATATTGGGAAAGACTATTCAATTTAAGTGCCAGATTCGATTCGCCCAAGTCCCATAGTTAATTTCATGAATTTTAAATATGATAACGCTGTTTTAATCGAAAATCAAAAAGTTCGTTAAAAATTGTTAAGACTATAGAAAGAAAACGAGAAAATACAGTGGTTTATGATTTTATTATTGAAACTGATAAGGATGAGTTTTCAAAGGTTCTAGCTGCAGAGCGTATAAATATCGGTTTGGATAGATGTAAAGTGTTCGATGCTATAAATGTTCTCAGGTGGTACAAATGTAAAGAATTTAATTACAAGTCGAAACACTGTGAAAATGAAGAAGCTTGCCATAAGTGCCATGGAAACAACAATTCAAAAACATGTGACGAAAATCCAATTAAAAAATGCTTAAATTGTATAAAGTTGAAAGAAAAGTTTAACTTGCCATTAGACATAAATATCGATACATTCGACAGAGAGTGTCCATGTTGTGTGAAGAAATTGCAGATAAAGAAGCAAAAGCTTTGGTATTAGCAATTAAAACTGTCGAAGTAGCCGTTTGTAAACTTTACAAAGAGACACGAAAATTCATAAAAACGAAATTAAGTGTATCTACCTTAATACAAACAGTATCACAGCCAATAAAAAAGAAGTTGAATTAATGATCGAAAAAGAAACCCCAATATTGCTTTTTGTGCCGAGACTCATACCAGGAATAATGTAAGCGAATTAGAGTTATATATTGTTGGATATAACCATATCAAGTGTGACTCACATAGGCGACACACAGGTGGTGTGGTATACATAAATAAGCTGATTAACTATAAAGTAATATATAACAACATAATAAATACTAACCTATGGTGTGTTGTGATAAAAAACAATAAAAATCCAGATTAAATGGCAAATCGGCGTAGTATACCACTCGCCAAGCGCGAGCAACGCTGATTTCATAAAAAGTACCGGGGAAATACTCTAAGCATACTTCTGTGAAAATGAAAATAGCACAGCTTTTTTGTACCAACAATTTTTGTTGATTTAATAATTAATTTAAAAAATCATTATTAAAAAAAAATAAAAACAATAATAATTTTTATAGAGAACTAAAAATTTTAAAAATTATTATTCTTGGCGTTGAGCTCGTTTTATGAATACTTGAAAATAATATAGTTATTGGTGACTTTAACACAAATGTAAATATACAATCTATATACTCGAACCAACAAACTAACTAATACATTCGCATCAGCACGTTTTTTATACAAGTATAGCGCACTATCTAATGAAAACATTCAAAAACAAACTTCAATTCCAATTCAAAATCTAGGAAAATGTAACCAAGTTTCATCAAATTCCTCAAATTCCTTGTTACAGTTTTATGACCTATTAAATTTTAGTATTTGCAATAAAGTGTCAGGGTGAAGTTGACAAAAAATAGTGCCGACTATGGCTATTTATTGATCAATTTAAGGCATCGGTTTTGTTATGCGAAAGGCTCAAAATGTTCTCTGTTGCTTAGTATTATTCAATTCTTGGATCAACATTGAAAACAATGTTTTTTTTTTTAAATAATAAGTCCAGTCTTTTAGCATCTTTATTAACACAGTGCGTTCTACCTTTGTGTAATAAACTTCAACAAATAAATATAGACTTAGCGCTTGTAGTAGATTTCGCAAAAGATTTAGGGCCGGTTTCACCAACGCGACTAAGACTAAAACTAAGGGCCGGTTTCACCAACGCGACTAAGACTAAAACTAAGTCGTGACTTAAGTTAGCACAGATTCGAGACTAACTTACTTTTGGGTTTCACCAACTGAGCGACTTAAATAATTTTGAACACAACAACCCGAACAGCTGTTTTATGCATAGTAGTATTTTTTCATACCAGACAACTCTGCGCATCCCAATACCCCAGTGCGAAATGGGCATGTATGGCCATACACGAAGGAATGTATTGATCTTGCAGCCATTTCTTTTTAGTTGGAAGGTACTAAATTTAGCGCTTAATTAAAAACGATAGTTTTGTAATGGTTGCATGCTAGAAAGCAAGCGTTCACATGCATCTACGCATACGCCATCAAAGTTATGCTTGGCGAATTTTCCGGCTGGGACATTGTACAAAACAAATTGGGAGCATTGCTGACATTTAGGTTTTGAACGACAGCAACACTGACTTAGTCGAGAATAAGTCAGCTGGCAGGCTGACTAAGTTGTGACTTAGTTAAGTTAGATGGTGAAACTGAAAAAGTGAAAAACTCGACTTAACTTAGTTAAGTCGAGCTGGTGAAACCGGCCCTAAGTCGTGAACTTAGTTAGCACAGATTCGAGACTAACTTAATTTTAGGTTTCACCAACTGAGCGACTTAAATAATTTTCAGCACAACAACCCGATCAGCTGTTTTATGCATAGTAGTATTTTTTCATACCAGACAACTCTGCGCATCCCAATACCCCAGTGCGAAATGGGCATGTATGGCCATACAAGAAGGAATGTACTACAATTAACGCTTAATTGAAAACGATAGTTTCGTAATGGTTACATGCTAGAAAACAAGCGTTCACATGCATCTACGTTTACCCTGTTAAAGTCAAGCATGGTGAAGTTTCCGACTGGGGCGTTCCACAAAACAAATTAGCAACATTACTGACATTTAGGTTTTGAACCACAGCAACAGTGCTTAGTCGAGAATAAGTTAGCTGGCAAGTTGACTAAGTTGTGACTTAGCTTAATTAGGTGGTGAAACTGAAAAAGTGAAAATCGCTACTTAACTAAGTTAAGTCGAGTTGGTGAAACCGGGCCTTATTACTGGAGTTACGACTTATTCGTTCCGACGAACATGACTTTGGAAAATTGTTCAGAACTTGTGACATGGATATTGAAATTAAATAGAACCGATTCAAATCTAGTCAAAGTCTGCAAGCATGTAACCTAGATGTATATATTTCAAGATATCTGTTTTTTATCCATTTATGTATTGATCATATAATAATAGAAATAGATAGTCGATTTACTCAACATGAAACTATCTTTAGAGATTTCGCATCGGGTTTTCAACAAACACACAGAAGAATATGACAAAAATGTATCAGAGCTTGGTGAATTTTATGAACTACTTGTTCAAAGCCAAAAGAAAGTGACCGTAACCAATTTATGGAGAAGGTTCTTAAAGTGACATAATCTTCCGTCAAAAACTACATTTTACGCACTTTAGAGCTGCGACAAAACGTCATTTTATAACTTATACAAATTGCTAAAAATGTTTGCAAAAACTCTACCGTTTCCAATTCTTTAAATGCCGCTTTACCGTCTAAGCGATTTTGGCCTTTTACCATAGCTCGCCACTAGTTACGTCTTTCTGCCAATTGACGCCAATTGGAAACACCACGGGATCACAAATTGGTTTCTTCTGGGTCTGTTAATCTTTCTAAGAATCTTTCTCTCGAATACTTTCAGAGCAGCCACATCAAATATTGTCAATGTCCAAACTTCTGCACCATAAACCAGGACGGGTACGATAAGTGACTTATTTAGTTTCGTTCTTCGAGAGAATACTTTACTTCTCAATTGCCAACTTAGTCAGAAGAAGCAATTGTTTGCAAGAGGAATTCTTCGTTGGATTTCTATGCTGATATTATTCTTGGTGTTAATGCTGGTTCCCAGATTAAAAAACTTATCTACGTAACTCTACCGGAAAAGTAATAAAAATATTGATATGTACAATGTACATTGTACATTTTGCTTTACAACTGTTGAATATCCTATCTTATTTATCCCTTCTCTTTTTACAAGTAATAATATTTTCAACGGGACTTCTGTATTTTGCTCAGTATAAGGTTATGAATGCAATTTCTTCTATATGAAAGAAAACACTTTAGGTGTTCGGAAAAATAATTGCCAAAAATCAGCAAAATGTGTCAGGACCTTTAGATTGACACGCTGTTGCATTAAAATTGAATGAACTACAAAGCTGCATACTCCAAAAAATTCCAAATATTCGAAAAAAATTTAAGACTTGGATAAAATTGTGTCTCAAATTTCATTTTTCGATGATTTTGCTTATTTTCTATTTGTATATGTATCATAAAAATAATATGACTCCTACCAAATTTCATTATACTACACATTTCGAAAAAGGGGGCGTTGTTATGGGGAGTGTTTTTGTCGTTACAACAACAACAACAAAAGATGGAAGTGAGAGTCACAGCGCCAACCACAGGATTCTGAGCCTATGTGTCTCTAAATAAAGGAGCGAACCACCGCTACGGTGTGGGGAACCCGGCCACAAACTTGAAGAGTTCTCAAACCAGCGAAGTGCTGCTTTAGTACGGCAACAAATTTTAAAAAAACATACCATATACCGGTCTCGGAAATTTCGCAGTGTACAGCGGCTGCGTAAAGACACGTTGATTAAACTGCAAGGAGACATGCACAAATGAAAGGAGCACAGATGTTGCAGTAATCTGCAAGCAAAAGCATGCCTGTTGATGGCTAGAAGACTGTACCGAAACTGCGGCACTTTGGTTTCCCCCTGGAAGCAAAGCCATTACTCGAAAAAAGGAAGGGGACGGGATACGTCTGGGCCCAACTCCAACACGCCGCATTAATAAGCTGCTACCTTATACCCAGTTACCGCATAGAAAAGTTGCAAGACAAGTTAAATGATATTAAGTACACAGCCCGAGAAACAGGTGAATCGGTAATCATTGCAGGCGACTTTAACTTTAGAGTGGGAAATGCCAACGACGAACCCAAGACGACGACGAGTTCTGAAAATGGCGGTCAGGCTGGGACTAACAGTCGCTAACACCGTTACATCAACAAGGGACAAGGAGCCCATTTTGCATAGAAACAATACCAGATATCACTGTCAGTGACCACCCTTTGCAGTAGGGCCACAAGAAACGGCTAGCGCGGACACAAACAAAAGCACTCGAGAATGTAACGTATCGAAATAAAATGATCGATATGACAGAGTGTGTCAAAAACACTATGCCTGGGTTGATTTGGTTTTGTGTTTTTCCGACAGGGTGGATACTGGATTTATATTGGAACTGTAATGGACAACGGTTTTCAGCACAATTGCACTTTCGCAATACAACAATATTGCCTGAGTCATTTAACTCTAAACCATCTCACATTGCTCAACTCATTGTCAGTGCAATGCACTTTCGGTATGTTGATATTAAATACCTATTTACTGACCTAATTAACGGTCAGCGTATGTGCACTCGGATTACCCTTGTCCATTCACACCAATCATGGTATTAGTCATGACCATGCATTACTTATTAGCTTTAAGTTATAAATATAAGAACATACAGAATAAAGAAAGCTTTACAATCGAGAATTCACTCGTCTACGCTTCGTTCGTAACATGGCGATCCTGCCAGGAGCGCTTACGGTAGTGAAAAACAAAAATCATAAAGACAATATCTGAATTGAAATAGTTTCCTTTTTTTTACCCGCGAAAATGACGTGGTGGAAACCAGTGCTTACATCTATCATGATAGCCATAACTGGCTACGAAATAGGAAAAGACACCAATACGGAAAGTGAAAAAAAAGAACAAACAAAAATCGTTAAATACGACGAAGATGTACAAACAAGTAAAAATAAAACAAAGTATAATATAGAGCAAGTCAGCGCCACTGAACTATTATTGATAATGGCAATATTGACTATGGTGTACGTACTAATTAAGTGCTACGTGAATAAAATAAAAAGGGACGTTCGAAACAGGGCAGAACAAGTCTAACAAGTCACATAAAGGTGAATTGAAGTGACTTAGTCTTCCGAACCACCGCACAGTGATCCCCATACAACACAAATATTACGACCTAACGGTGCAAGAAGCCCATGCCGTTGGGTACAGAGGATAATACTATTCTTTGAACACAATAAGTAAATTACGACCTAACGGTGCAAGAAGCCCATGCCGTTAGGTACAGAGGTTAATACAAGGAATACATCAATCATATGAGTCCGGCAACCAACGACACTAACAACAGCAGCACAGTGGGGTGAGATCGTACCAACACCTTAATAGATAATTTTTTTAATTAAGTATGTTCTTTACTTTTAAGTAAACTATAACAAAAAAAAAAAGAAGTAAATTCCAATGCTAATAAATACAACAAAATAATGTAGCAACACTAGTTAAAGAAAAAGTCACGGACAATAATTAGTATGCAATGGGAAGAGATTTTGAACGAAATTAAACCACCAACCCAGGAGTTTAGACTTTCATACAAATGTATGACACAAAACAGGACTATTAAAGTGGAAACCAGGGAAAAGCATACAAAAATTTTAATAGAGAAATTTAACAAGGTTAGAGCTATACTACATAGGCAGTACGATAGGTACACATCCCAACACAGAGAATCAGCAGACCAGATATTTCTAAAACTAAGGGACCAACTCTTAAAAGCCTTTCAACGGCATAATATTAACATTAAAATCCCCCTTACACTGAGATGTGAAGTTGACAGCAATATTGAGGAAACAGAGGAAAGTGAGGCAGACGAAGGTGAAGGAGAAGATAAAGAAACGAAAGATATTGGAAAGAAGCGAAAAGTCAATATAATGGCTTCCACGGTTTTAAGTTTGGGGGCAAAAATTTTGCCCGAATTCGATGGAAAGCCAGAAAATTTGAACAGATTCATTGATGCTATAAATCTCGTTGATACTTTCAAAGATGAGCATGAAGCAGTGGCTGTGCAACTAGTCAAGACTAAATTGGCTGGCGGCGCACGGCAATTAATAACTAACGAGGACACACTTGCCAAAATGATCGATAAACTGAAATCCGCGGTGAAAGGGGAGTCGACTGAATTAATAACTGCCAAAATTTTAAATATAAAACAAGGCAATAAAACGGCAAACCAATTCGTCGACGAAATAAATACCCTTTGCACTAAGCTTGAGGGAGCGTATATTTCTGAGGGGCTCAGTGGCGAACTAGCCCAGAAGTATACTACCCAAGTAACAGTAAAAGCGCTATCTAGAAACTCCAATTACGATAAAATAAAATTAATAATGGAAAGTGGCCAGTTCACTAACGAGGCTATCGCGAAATTTATCGGCGCAAGCACAGACTCCCCCACCAGTAACATTATATTCAACCACAATAACTTCAGTTCTCCCCAAGGTCAAAATCGTGGCCAAGGACGTGGCCGCGGCCGTTATAACTACAACAGTAACCGTGGAGGCAGTTATAATGAAGACAGGGTCCGTTATAGTAACAACCAGCGCAGCCGGGGTTATAACAATAATGGCCACCGAAATATACCCAACCAAAGGGGACAAATACGAGTTACCTCACATGAGTCGGGAAACTCAGACGCCCCCCTGCCCGCTACGCAGGGGGATCACACTCAGATATAGGGGCAAATGGAATTTTTTATTTGTCCCTGAATATGAGCAGCTTCGCTTGTTTCTCGACTTCATTTACAATAAATAAACAAACCTTTTTAATAGACACAGGAGCGGACATCTCTATAATTAAGGATGACGTCATAAGGAAAAATACTGAAATTAACACTAACCTGACCACATCTATCAAAGGGGTAGGAGAAGGTACAATAAAGTCTAAGGGAAGCGTCAACGGGGACCTCATTATAGATAATTATTGGCTCAATCATAACTTTCAAGTAGTAGATCAAAGCTTTCCTGTACCCTGCGACGGGATACTGGGATTAGACTTTATGAAAAAGTATAATTGCGTACTAGATTACACTAGTAAAACAAATTGGCTCATAGTACAGCCAATTAATGGAAAAAAAATTTTTGTTAATATATCATACAGTACCCCAAATCACATTTTTTCCTTGCCAGCAAGATCAGAAGTCGTCAGAGAAATACAAATAAACTCTAACGAGGATAGCTTAGTCATACCAAATCAAGAAATTCAAAAAGGCATTTTCATTGCAAATACCCTAATATCAACAAAAAGCGCATTCGTAAGGCTCATAAATATGACCAATAAAGAGGTATCAATAAGAAGCTTAAATTTAAAGTCGGAAAGTCTATCCAACTATCATATAGTCGAAAATAATATTTTAAGAGCTCCGAACCACAGAACCGAAGTGTTAAGGAGACTCATTAGAAATTTTCCAGAATTCGTTAAAGACAAACTAAAAAGCCTATGCCAGGAATACACGGATATATTTGCATTAGACTCGGATAAAATAACTTCAAACAACTTTTATAAACAAAAACTGAAATTGAAAGATGCAACGCCAGTCTACATAAAAAATTATAGGATACCACACTCACAGAAAGGAGAAATAATAAGGCAAGTAGACAAGTTAATCAAGGATGATATAGTAGAGCCATCTGCATCAGAGTACAATAGTCCAATTTTACTAGTGCCTAAAAAATCTCTACCAAACTCCTCTGAAAAACGATGGAGATTGGTCATTGACTATAGACAAATAAATAAAAAGTTAGTAGCTGACAAATATCCACTGCCTCGGATTGACGATATCTTAGACCAACTAGGACGAGCGAAATACTTCTCATGCCTAGATCTCATGTCTGGATTCCATCAGATCGAGTTGGACAAGGATTCGAGGGATATTACGTCGTTTTCAACAAGCCAGGGCTCATTCAGATTCAAAAGGTTGCCCTTTGGCCTGAAAATAGCTCCGAATTTATTTCAGCGTATGATGTCATTGACTTTTTCAGGACTGTCACCGTCTCAAGTGTTTCTCTACATGGACGACTTAGTCGTCATCGGTTGTTCAGAAAAACATATGCTTGATAACTTAAAAAATGTCTTTGACATTTGCAGAAAATGTCATCTAAAGCTACACCCAGATAAGTGTACATTCTTCCGCCATGAAGTAACTTACCTCGGGCATAAATGCACTGCAAACGGTATATTGCCCGATGAAACAAAACATGAGGCAATAAAAAATTACCCAACGCCGAAAAATGCCGATGAGGCAAGACGGTTCGTTGCCTTTTGTAATTATTATAGACGCTTCATTAAAAATTTTGCTCACTATTCAACACACATCTCAAAGCTAACAAGAAAAAATACTGTTTTCATTTGGTCCAAAGAATGCGACGAAGCATTCCAGTATCTGAAAAGCTCACTCCTAAAACCGCCCTTGCTCCAGTACCCAGATTTTAAAAAAATATTTTACATCACCACTGACGCTAGCAAGGAAGCCTGTGGTGCCATATTAAGCCAGGAATACAATGGAATGCAATTACCAGTTGCTTATGCATCACGACCTATATTTATGGTACGAGATTTCGGATCAAAAGTGACCATAAACCACTTACCTATCTTTTTGCCATGAAGAACCCATCGTCCAAACTCACCAGAATGAGACTTGACCTTGAAGAATTTGATTTCGAGGTCGAGTACATCAAAGGAAGAGATAATTGTGGTGCAGACGCCTTATCTCGCATTGATTTTGGACATATCAAAGGAATTACGGAAGCAAATTCGACCATCCGACAAGTATCAACGCGGTCGAAAACCAAAATTGCATGTCCGAATACAGAAGACAGGACAACACACACGACTACCAACTTAAAGGAAAAAGTTTACAACACAATTACGACACACGAAGTGAAAAAGTTACCGTGCCTTAAATTAATTATGAACAGGTGCACCGTAAATAAAAATAGATATACAAAATTACTCGAATCCTCGCATTTAACACTATTCCATGGAAAAAGGAAAATATATGAAATATCTGCTAAAGAATTTATTGCTTATGGGAAGATTGAACTAGCGCAATTATTTCCCAAACTTGAAAAAATAGTTGACAATAAAAACTTTAAAAGCATGAAGATCGCGATCAACGATAATTTATTTAGATATGTCGACATTGAGGAATTTAAAAATATAGGCAACAAAATTTTGAAAACGGTAACGATAGCTATAACACCAAAAATAATCGAAATCACTTCGCCCACACAAAAACTTGAAATATTAAAAAGATATCACGACGATCCCGTATTCGGAGGCCATCCGGGATTCACACGATTCTTATCAAAACTCCGACGAACATATTTTTGGAAGAACATGACTTCAGACGTGAAGGCCTATATCCGAAAATGTGAGAAATGCAAAGAAAATAAATATGGCAAAAACCATATTGAACCTCTTATAAAAACTAACACGCCAGCTAGAGCTTTTGATGTCGTGCAAATTGACACAATAGGCCCCTTCCCTAAATCATTTCACGGAAATGAATATGCTTTAACTATAATCTGCGAATTAACAAAATTCCTCATTACCATCGCAATTCCAAATAAATCTGCCCTCATAGTAGCCAAATCAATAGTAGAAAACTGCATATTGGTTCATGGACATTTACAAGAAATTTTAACAGATATGGGCACAGAATATAAAAATGAAACATTTAACGAAATCTGTAAACTATTAAATATAAAAAATAAAACTTCTACACCATACCATCACCAGACGTTAGGTGTAGTTGAGCGATCACACAGAACTTTAAACGAATATATCAGGGCTTACATATCAGGAGACAAACTGGACTGGGACCTCTGGCTTAAGTACTTTACATACTGCTACAATACAACTCCATCAACCACTCATGGTTACACTCCGTTTGAATTGGTATACGGGAAAATTGCTGCTTTATGTTGACCGGGAAAGTTGATCCCATATATAATGTTGATAACTACAAATCCGAACTAAAATTTAAATTGCAAACAGCCCAAAAGCGAGCATCAGAATTGTTAGAAGTAGCAAAAGAAAAAACAAAAGAAAGGTATGACCGGAAATCAAAACCACAAATTATTAAGGAAAACGATATGGTATACTTGAAAAATGAAGCTAACCACAAATTAGACAAGATTTACAAAGGTCCTTACAAGTGCTTGAAACTGATTGCTTAGGAAACTGCAAAATTAATGTTAATTCAAAAGAAAAAATTGTACACAAAAATAGACTAAAAAAGCATAAGTAAATAAGAAACATATTTATGTACAAATTTAATCATATGCTTTATAAGTTAGCACGTTAAAACGAATACCACCGGCCAGCGGTATTATTTTATTAAATAGACAAACTACTATTAAACAAACAAAAAAAAAAAAAAAAAAAAAAAAAAAACAAAAAGAAATATTTAAATAATTGTCTCTTTGTTTTCTTTCTTTTTTCCCAAAAAGGGAAGGTGTAATGGACGACGGTTTTCAGCACAATTGCACTTTCGCAATATAACAATATTGCCTGAGTCATTTAACTCTAAACCATCTCACATTGCTCAACTCATTGTCAGTGCAATGCACTTTCGGTATGTTGATATTAAATACCTATTTACTGACCTAATTAACGGTCAGCGTATGCGCACTCGGATTACCCTTGTCCATTCACACCAATCATGGTATTAGTCATGACCATGCATTACTTATTAGCTTTAAGTTATAAATATAAGAACATACAGAATAAAGAAAGCTTTACAATCTGATCTGTGTCTATGCTTGGCGTTAAACAGGCCTGTAATAAAGCCAAGAAAATATTATGAAAAAAGGAGTAAAGGTTCCGTTCACTGGTGGTCAGAAGAAATCGCTAAACTAAGGCGCAACTGCTTACTCCTAAGTCGATTATATACAAGGGCTAGGTGCATGGAGCAAGCCACAGCCGAAGCAGAATTACATAAAAAAGATAAGAAGCTTTTGAAATTCGCCATGATTCAGAGCAAGCAGAAGAAATGGGAGGAGCAGCGGGAAGAGGTTAAAAGGAATCCATGCGAACTGGGCTACAGGATAGCTCTAAGGTAAGAGCCAGAATGGTGACACCTGATCGGTAAATACAGTAAAGATCGGATCAACATGCCCAAAAACCTCCTGCATTTACCACAGCAGAACTACAAGCTGCAGCAAGAAGCAAGAAGAAAAGCCCGACGGCATTTCAGCAGAATCCATCAGTCATGGAACCAGTGCTGCCAGGAACATATGAAATATAAGATACTTGAATATAATACATTTGATCATTATTTTCAAGGTTGTTTGTAAAGAATTATCACTACATATCATAAAACAAAGTCACTTTTTCTGTCCCTATGTCCCCTTAAATGCTTAAATCTTGAAAACTGAGCAACGGATTTTGATGCGGTTTTTTTAATAGATAGACTGGTTGAAGAGGAAAGTTTATGTCATAATAATGTGAAGAAATATATAAAGGGGGCGTGGCAATCGGACAAAATGTGGTAAAAAACCATAAATTTTTTGTTTGCACAGTCATAAATCATAAAAGAATCTACCGATTAAAATTAAACTTACGTGAAATTAAACCTTGAAATATCTACTTTCGTTTGCATCAAAAAAAATAATAGATTCATATATTATTTAACCAAAATTGTTTAAACAAAAGCAGCACTTTTTCCAAAAAAAAGCTGTTTGTGTGTTTGTTCGCTGTCAACCGAATGAAACATTAGAAGTTATGTGGGAGTCTCACCTCATTCATGTTGAATTAGATCGTATGGTGAAAGAACTCGGTACGTATGTATGTAAGTACATAAGTACGAATCTCTCGCATAATTAAATTTCGGACGTATGTATGTATGTCTGTATTTTCAATTCATGTCTTTATTGCCGCACTGAATTCCATGTAATTATATGTACATTACATTTTTTCAGTGAGTGACATAGGCCTTATATTTTATTTCCGTGCGAAGCCGGGGCGGGTTGCTAGTATGTAATAAATGAGAATTGGAAACATGTCCTTTCCAACCTTCCACCTAAATTGGAGCATTTACTGCGTTTATCGGAGTCTGTTGCATTCCGACACCTAATATGATAAAACTAAAACCAATAAAGTTGGCATTTGGAATTAGGGAAGACTGGAAAGACGTCCTTTCCAACTTCCCTCCTAAATTGAAGCATTAATTGTGTCGATCGGAATCTGTTTCATTCCGAAATCTAATATGATAAAACTAAAACTGACTTTTAAATAAGGTAGGATTGGAAACAAGTCCTTTCCAACCTCCCAACTACAGTGGAGTATTTACTGTGTTGATCGGAATGTGTTGCATTCCGACAGCTATTATGATAAAACTAAAACTAATAAAGTTAACATTTGAAATAAGGGAGGATTGGAAATCCATCCTTTTCAACCTCCCAATTAAATTGGAGCATTTACTGTGTTTATCGAAATCTGTTGCATTCTGCATCTAATATGATAAAACTAAAACTAATTAAGTTTACACATGTAATAAAGGAGGAAGAGCAGCCACATCAAATATTAGGTGCAGAATGCAACAGAATCCGATCAACACAGTAAATGCTCCAATTTAGGTGGCAGGTTGGAAAGGACGAGGTTCTAATCCTCCCTTATTTCAAATGTTAACTTTATTTGTTTCAGTTTTAACATGTTAGATATCGGAATGCAACAGATTCCGATAAACACAGTAAATGCTCCAATTTAATTGGGAGGTTGGAAAGGACGGGTTTCCAATCCTCCTCCTTAATGTACATATAATTACATCGAATTCAGTACGGCAATAAAGACATGAATTGAATATACCTACATACATACATAGATACGTCCGAAATTTAATTATGCGAGAGATTCGTACATACATACGTAACAAGTTCTTTCACCATACGATCTAATTCAACATGAATGAGGTGGGGTGAGATTCCCGCATAACTTCTAATGTTTCCTTCGGTTGACAGCGAACAAACATACAAACAGCTTTTTTTGGAAAAAGTGCTGCTTTTGTTTAAACAATTTTGGTTAAATAAGATATGAATCGACTATTTTTTTTGATGCAGAACGAAAGTAAATATTTCAAAGTTTAACTTCACGTAAGTTTAATTTTAATCGGTAGATTCTTTTATGATTTATGACTGCGTAAATAAAAAATATATGGTTTTTACCACATTTTGTCCGATAGCCACGCCCCCTTTATATATTTCTTCACATTATAATGACATAAACCTTCCTCTTCAACCACTCTCTTCTTTCTTCTTTAAATGGTCATCTAACCGCCTGGGCGATTTTGACCGTCCATCATAGCTCGCCAGTCGTTTCTTCGTTGCGCCAACTGGCGCCAATTGGAAACACCGCGGGATCGCAAATCGGTCTCCACTTGGTCCTTCCATCGGAGTGGTGGTCTCCCTCTTCCTCTGGTTCCACCGGCGGGTGCCGATAAGAATACCTTCTGGGCTGGAGCATCTTCGCTCATTCGCACTACGTGGCCTAGCCAGCGAAACCGCTGTGTTTTAATTCGCTGAACTATGTCGGCGTCTGCGTAAAGTTCATACAGCTCATCATTAAATCTTCTTCGGTACTCGCCGTCGCCAACGCGTAGAGGTCCACAAATCTTTCGAAAAACCTTTCTCTCGAATACTCCCAGAGCCGCCTCATCAGATGTTGTTAGTGTCCACGCTTCTGCACCATATGGCAGGACGGGTGCGATGAGTGACTTGTAGAGTGTTATTTTCGTTCGTCGAGAGAGGACTTTACTTTTCAATTGCCTACTCAGTCCGAAGTAGCATTTGTTTGCAAGAGTGATTCTTCGTCGGATTTCTAGGCTAACATTATTGTTGGTATTAATGCTGGTTCCCAAGTAAACGAAGTCCTTTACTATTTCGAAATTATTGCTGCCAACAGTGGATTGGTTGCCAAGGCGCGAATGCGCTGACTCTTTGCATGATGACAGAAGGTACTTCGTTTTGCCCTCGTTCACCACCAATCCCATTTTCTCCGCTTCTTTTTCTAATTTGGAGTAAGCAGAAGTTACGGCGCGGTTGTTAAGGCCAATGATATCAATATCGTCAGCATATGCCAACAGTTGCACGCTTTTATAAAATATTGTTCCAGCGCGGTTAAGTTCTGCAGCTTGTATTATTTTCTCCAGCACCACTCTAGCTATTGAAAAAAATCGCATCAAAATCCGTTCCTTAGTTTTCAAGATTTAATGATTTAAATGGACATAGGGACAGAAAAAGTGACTTCGTTTTCTAGTATGTAGTGATGTCAACTTTATTAGTTTTAGTTTTATCATATGAGATATCGGAATGGAACAGATTCCGATTGCCACACTTAATGCTCCAATTTATTTCAAATGTTAACTTTATTAATTTTAGTTTTATTATATTAGATGTCGGAATGCAAAAGATTCCGATCAACACAGTAAATGCTCCAATATATTTTGGAGGTTTGAAAGGACGTCGTTTTCATCCATCCTTATACAAATGTTTACTTTATTAGTTTTAGTTTTATCATATTAGATTTCGGAATGCAACAGATTCCGCTCGACACAATTTATGCTCCGATTTAGTTGGGAGATTGCAAAGGACGTGTTTCCAATCTTCCTTTATTACAAATGTTTACTTTATTAGTTTTAGTTTTATCATATTAGGTGTCGGAATGCAACAGATTCCAATCAACACAGTAAATGCTCCAATCTAGTTGAGAGGTTGGAAAGGACGTCGTTTTCATCCATCCTTACACAAATGTTTACTTTATTAGTTTTAGTTTTATCATATTAGATGTCGGAATGAAACAGATTCCGATCGACACAATTAATGCTCCGATTTAGTTGGGAGATTGCAAAGGAGTGTTTCCAATCTTCCTTTATTACAAATGTTAACTTTATTAGTTTTAGTTTTATCATATTAGCTATCAGAATGCAACAGATTCCGGTCAACACAGTAAATGCTCCAATTTAGTTGGGAGATTGGAAAGGACGTGTGTCCAATCCTACCTTATTTAAATGTCGGTTTAAGTTTTATCATATTAGATGTCGGAAAGAAACAGATTCCGATCGACGCAATTAATGCTCCAATTTAGTTGGGAGGTTGGAAAGCACGTGTTTCCAATCCTACCTTATTTAAATGTCAAATTTAGTTTTATCGTACTAGATGTCGGAAAGAAAGAGATTCCGATCGGCACAATTAATGCTCCAATTTAGGTGAGAGGTTGGAAAGGACGTCTTTTCAATCCATCCTTATTACAAATGTTTACTTTATTAGTTTTAGTTTTATCATATTAGGTGCAGAATGCAACAGATTCCGACAAACACAGTAAATGCTCCAATTTAATTGGGAGGTTGGAAAGGACGGGTTTCCAATCCTTCTTTATTACAAATGTTAACTTTATTAGTTTTAGTTTTATCATATTAGCTATCAGAATGCAACAGATTCCGATCGACACAATTAATGCTCCAATATAGTTGGGAGATTGGAAAGGACGTCACTTTAATCCATCCTTATTACAAATGTTTACTTTATTAGTTTTAGTTTTATCATATTAGATGTCGGAAAGAAACAGATTCCGATCGACGCAATTAATGCTCCAATTTAGTTGGGAGGTTGGAAAGCACGTGTTTCCAATCCTACCTTATTTAAATGTCAAATTTAGTTTTATCGTACTAGATGTCGGAAAGAAAGAGATTCCGATCGGCACAATTAATGCTCCAATTTAGTTGAGAGGTTGGAAAGGACGTCTTTTCAATCCATCCTTATTATCAATGTTTACTTTATTAGTTTTAGTTTTATCATATTAGGTGCAGAATGCAACAGATTCCGATAAACACAGTAAATGCTCCAATTTAATTGGGAGGTTGGAAAGGACGGGTTTCCAATCCTCCTTTATTACAATTGTTAACTTTATTAGTTTTAGTTTTATCATATTAGCTGTCGGAATGCAACACATTCCGATCAACACAGTAAATCTTCCACTTTAGTTGGGAGGTTGGAAAGGACTTGTTTCCAATCCTACCTTATTTAAAAGTCAGTTTTAGTTTTATCATATTAGATGCCGGAATGAAACAGATTCCGATCGATACAATTGATGCACCAATTTATGAGGGAAGTTGGAAAGGACGTGTTTCCCGTCTTCAAAGGAGCTTTCCTTTGAAATTTTCGATATATTTATCGATAAATAAGTTGTCGGTCAAAATGCTGTTCCCATAAAACCTTAAAATTTACGCGCAATATGAGTGTCAAATGAATGAAAAAGGCCACAGCTTTCATCTGAACTGATCCATATTACGATACATTCTTCGATCAATGAGTTAATCTTAATCTTATTGGTCAAAATGTTGTTCCCATAAAACCTTGATATATGTATTCAGTATGGATGTCAAATGAAAGGGCATGGCCACAGCTTTCATTTGAACTTATCCATATTTCGATGTATTTATCGATTAATCACTTATAGGTCAAAATGTGACTCAGACAAAACCTTGATTATGCACGCAGCTTTCATTTAAAATGTTCGATGTTTCGATATATTTATCGATAAATGAGTTATCGGTCAAAGTGTTGTTCGCATAAAACCTTGATATTTGCCTTCAGTATGGATGTCAAACGAAAGGGCATGGTCACAGGTTTCATCTGAACTGATCCCTATTTCGATATATTTATCGATGAATGAGTTATTGGTCAAAACGTTGTTCCCATAACCCCTTGATATATGCGCTCAATATGAGCGTCAAGCGGAAGGGCAAGGACACAGCTTTTATCTGAACTGATCCATATTTCGATATATTTATTGATGAATGAGTTATCGGTCAAAATGTTGTTCCCATAACCCCTTGATATATGCGCTCAATATGAGCGTCAAGCGGAAGGGCAAGGACACAGCTTTCATCTGAACTGATCCATATTTCGATATATTTATTGATGAATGAGTTATCGGTCAAAATGTTGTTCCCATAACCCCTTGATATATGCGCTCAATATGGGCGTGAAACGAAAGGGCAAGGACACAGCTTTCATCTGAACTGATCCATATTTCGATGTATTTATCGATTAATCACTTATAGGTCAAAATGTGACTCAGACAAAACCTTGATTATGCACGCAGCTTTCATTTAAAATGTTCGATATTTCGATATATTTATCGACGAATGAGCTATAGGAACGGAAGGGCAAGGACACAGCTTTCATCTGAACTGATCCATATTTCGATATATTTATCGATGAATGAGTTATCGGTCAAAATGTTGTTCCCATAACCCCTTGATATATGCGCTCAATATGGGCGTGAAACGAAAGGGCAAGGACACAGCTTTCATCTGAACTGATCCATATTTCGATGTATTTATCGATTAATCACTTATAGGTCAAAATGTGACTCAGACAAAACCTTGATTATGCACGCAGCTTTCATTTAAAATGTTCGATATTTCGATATATTTATCGACGAATGAGCTATAGGAACGGAAGGGCAAGGACACAGCTTTCATCTGAACTGATCCATATTTCGATGTATTTATCGATTAATCACTTATAGGTCAAAATGTGACTCAGACAAAACCTTGATTATGCACGCAGCTTTCATTTAAAATGTTCGATATTTCGATATATTTATCGACGAATGAGCTATAGGAACGGAAGGGCAAGGACACAGCTTTCATCTGAACTGATCCATATTTCGATATATTTATCGATGAATGAGTTATTGGTCAAAATGTTGTTCCCATAAAACCTTGATATATGTATTCAGTATGGATGTCAAATGAAAGGGCATGGCCACAGCTTTCATTTGAACTTATCCATATTTCGATGTATTTATCGATTAATCACTTATAGGTCAAAATGTGACTCAGACAAAACCTTGATTATGCACGCAGCTTTCATTTAAAATGTTCGATATTTCGATATATTTATCGACGAATGAGCTATAGGAACGGAAGGGCAAGGACACAGCTTTCATCTGAACTGATCCATATTTCGATATATTTATTGATAAATGAGTTATCGGTCAAAATGTTGTTCGCATAAAACCTTGATATATGCGCTCAATATGGGCGTGAAACGAAAGGGCAAGGACACAGCTTTCATCTGAACTGATCCATATTACGATACATTCTTCGATCCATGAGTTAATCTTAATCTTATTGGTCAAAATGTTGTTCCCATAAAACCTTGATATATGTATTCAGTATAGATGTCAAATGAAAGGGCATGGCCACAGCTTTCATTTGAACTTATCCATATTTCGATGTATTTATCGATTAATCACTTATAGGTCAAAATGTGACTCAGACAAAACCTTGATTATGGACGCAGCTTTCATTTAAAATTTTCGATATTTCGATATATTTATCGATAAATGAGTTATCGGTCAAAATGCTGTTGCCATAAAACCTTAAAATTTACGCGGAATATGAGTGTCAAGTTAAAGAAAAAGAACACAGCTTTCCTCTGAACTGATCCATATTACGATACATTCTTCGATCAATGAGTTGTCGGTAAAAGTGTGGTTCCCATAAAATATTGATCTATGCGTTCAATATGGGTGTCAAACGAAAGGGAAGGACACAGCTTTCATCTGAACTGATCCATATTTCGATATATTTATCGATGAATGAGTTATCGGTCAAAGTGTTGTTCGCATAAAACCTTGATATTTGCCTTCAGTATGGATGTCAAACGAAAGGGCATAGCCACTGCTTTTATTTGAATATTTCGATATTTCGATATATTTATCGATGAATGAATTATCGGTAAAAATGTTGTTCCCATAAAACCTTGATATTTGCATTCAGTATGGATGTCAAACGAAAGGGCGTGGCCACATCTTTCATCTGAACCGATCCATATTTCGATATATTTATCGATGAATGAGTTATCGGTCAAAATGTTGTTCTTATAAAACCTTGATATATGCACTTATTATGGGCGTCAAGCGAAAGGGCAAGGACACAGCTTTCATCTGAACCGATCCATATTTCGATATATTTATCGATGAATGAGTTATCGGTCAAAATGTTGTTCTTATAAAACCTTGATATATGCACTTAATATGGGCGTCAAGCGAAAGGGCAAGGACACATCTTTCATCTGAACTGATCCATATTTCGATATATTTATTGATGAATGAGTTATCGGTCAAAATGTTGTTCCCATAACCCCTTGATATATGCGCTCAATATGAGCGTCAAGCGGAAGGGCAAGGACACAGCTTTCATCTGAACTGATCCATATTTCGATGTATTTATTGATGAATGAGTTATCGGTCAAAATGTTGTTCCCATAACCCCTTGGTATATGCGCTCAATATGAGCGTCAAGCGAAAGGGCAAGGACACAGCTTTCATCTGAACCGATCCATATTTCGATATATTTATCGATGAATGAGTTATCGGTCAAAATGTTGTTCTTATAAAACCTTGATATATGCACTTAATATGGGCGTCAAGCGAAAGGGCAAGGACACAGCTTTCATCTGAACTGATCCATATTTCGATATATTTATTGATGAATGAGTTATCGGTCAAAATTTTGTTCCCATAAAACCTTGATATTTGCATTCAGTATGGATGTCAAACGAAAGGGCATGGTCACAGGTTTCATCTGAACTGATCCCTATTTCGATATATTTATCGATGAATGAGTTATTGGTCAAAACGTTGTTCCCATAACCCCTTGATATATGCGCTCAATATGAGCGTCAAGCGGAAGGGCAAGGACACAGCTTTTATCTGAACTGATCCATATTTCGATATATTTATTGATGAATGAGTTATCGGTCAAAATGTTGTTCCCATAACCCCTTGATATATGCGCTCAATATGAGCGTCAAGCGGAAGGGCAAGGACACAGCTTTCATCTGAACTGATCCATATTTCGATATATTTATTGATGAATGAGTTATCGGTCAAAATGTTGTTCCCATAACCCCTTGATATATGCGCTCAATATGGGCGTGAAACGAAAGGGCAAGGACACAGCTTTCATCTGAACTGATCCATATTTCGATATATTTATTGATGAATGAGTTATCGGTCAAAATGTTGTTCCCATAACCCCTTGATATATGCGCTCAATATGAGCGTCAAGCGGAAGGGCAAGGACACAGCTTTCATCTGAACTGATCCATATTTCGATATATTTATCGATGAATGAGTTATCGGTCAAAATGTTGTTCCCATAACCCCTTGGTATATGCGCTCAATATGAGCGTCAAGCGGAAGGGCAAGGACACAGCTTTCATCTGAACTGATCCATATTTCGATATATTTATTGATGAATGAGTTATCGGTCAAAATGTTGTTCCCATAACCCCTTGATATATGCGCTCAATATGAGCGTCAAGCGGAAGGGCAAGGACACAGCTTTCATCTGAACTGATCCATATTTCGATATATTTATTGATGAATGAGTTATCGGTCAAAATGTTATTCCCATAACCCCTTGATATATGCGCTCAATATGGGCGTGAAACGAAAGGGCAAGGACACAGCTTTCATCTGAACTGATCCATAATTCGATATATTTATCGATGAATGAGTTATTGGTCAAAACGTTGTTCCCATAACAACTTGATATATGCGCTCAATATGGGCGTGAAACGAAAGGGCAAGGACACAGCTTTCATCTGAACTGATCCATATTTCGATATATTTATTGATGAATGAGTTATCGGTCAAAATGTTGTTCCCATAACCCCTTGATATATGCGCTCAATATGAGCGTCAAGCGGAAGGGCAAGGACACAGCTTTCATCTGAACTGATCAATATTTCGATATATTTATCGATGAATGAGTTATCGGTCAAAGTGTTGTTCGCATAAAACCTTGATATTTGCCTTCAGTATGGATGTCAAACGAAAGGGCATAGCCACTGCTTTTATTTGAATATTTCGATATTTCGATATATTTATCGATGAATGAATTATCGGTAAAAATGTTGTTCCCATAAAACCTTGATATTTGCATTCAGTATGGATGTCAAACGAAAGGGCGTGGCCACAGCTTTCATCTGAACCGATCCATATTTCGATATATTTATCGATGAATGAGTTATCGGTCAAAATGTTGTTCTTATAAAACCTTGATATATGCACTTAATATGGGCGTCAAGCGAAAGGGCAAGGACACAGCTTTCATCTGAACTGATCCATATTTCGATATATTTATTGATGAATGAGTTATCGGTCAAAATTTTGTTCCCATAAAACCTTGATATATGCGTTCAGTATGGATGTCAAACGAAAGGGCATGGTCACAGGTTTCATCTGAACTGATCCCTATTTCGATATATTTATCGATGAATGAGTTATTGGTCAAAACGTTGTTCCCATAACCCCTTGATATATGCGCTCAATATGAGCGTCAAGCGGAAGGGCAAGGACACAGCTTTCATCTGAACTGATCCATATTTCGATATATTTATTGATGAATGAGTTATCGGTCAAAATGTTGTTCCCATAACCCCTTGATATATGCGCTCAATATGGGCGTGAAACGAAAGGGCAAGGACACAGCTTTCATCTGAACTGATCCATAATTCGATATATTTATCGATGAATGAGTTATTGGTCAAAACGTTGTTCCCATAACCCCTAGATATATGCGCTCAATATGGGCGTGAAACGAAAGGGCAAGGACACAGCTTTCATCTGAACTGATCCATATTTCGATATATTTATTGATGAATGAGTTATCGGTCAAAATGTTGTTCCCATAACCCCTTGATATATGCGCTCAATATGAGCGTCAAGCGGAAGGGCAAGGACACAGCTTTCATCTGAACTGATCCATATTTCGATATATTTATCGATGAATGAGTTATCGGTCAAAATGTTGTTCCCATAACCCCTTGGTATATGCGCTCAATATGAGCGTCAAGCGGAAGGGCAAGGACACAGCTTTCATCTGAACTGATCCATATTTCGATATATTTATTGATGAATGAGTTATCGGTCAAAATGTTGTTCCCATAACCCCTTGATATATGCGCTCAATATGAGCGTCAAGCGGAAGGGCAAGGACACAGCTTTCATCTGAACTGATCCATATTTCGATATATTTATTGATGAATGAGTTATCGGTCAAAATGTTGTTCCCATAACCCCTTGATATATGCGCTCAATATGGGCGTGAAACGAAAGGGCAAGGACACAGCTTTCATCTGAACTGATCCATAATTCGATATATTTATCGATGAATGAGTTATTGGTCAAAACGTTGTTCCCATAACCCCTTGATATATGCGCTCAATATGGGCGTGAAACGAAAGGGCAAGGACACAGCTTTCATCTGAACTGATCCATATTTCGATATATTTATTGATGAATGAGTTATCGGTCAAAATGTTGTTCCCATAACCCCTTGATATATGCGCTCAATATGAGCGTCAAGCGGAAGGGCAAGGACACAGCTTTCATCTGAACTGATCCATATTTCGATATATTTATCGATGAATGAGTTATCGGTCAAAGTGTTGTTCGCATAAAACCTTGATATTTGCCTTCAGTATGGATGTCAAACGAAAGGGCATAGCCACTGCTTTTATTTGAATATTTCGATATTTCGATATATTTATCGATGAATGAATTATCGGTAAAAATGTTGTTCCCATAAAACCTTGATATTTGCATTCAGTATGGATGTCAAACGAAAGGGCGTGGCCACAGCTTTCATCTGAACCGATCCATATTTCGATATATTTATCGATGAATGAGTTATCGGTCAAAATGTTATTCCCATAACCCCTTGGTATATGCGCTCAATATGAGCGTCAAGCGGAAGGGCAAGGACACAGCTTTCATCTGAACTGATCCATATTTCGATGTATTTATTGATGAATGAGTTATCGGTCAAAATGTTGTTCCCATAACCCCTTGGTATATGCGCTCAATATGAGCGTCAAGCGAAAGGGCAAGGACACAGCTTTCATCTGAACCGATCCATATTTCGATATATTTATCGATGAATGAGTTATCGGTCAAAATGTTGTTCTTATAAAACCTTGATATATGCACTTAATATGGGCGTCAAGCGAAAGGGCAAGGACACAGCTTTCATCTGAACTGATCCATATTTCGATATATTTATTGATGAATGAGTTATCGGTCAAAATTTTGTTCCCATAAAACCTTGATATTTGCATTCAGTATGGATGTCAAACGAAAGGGCATGGTCACAGGTTTCATCTGAACTGATCCCTATTTCGATATATTTATCGATGAATGAGTTATTGGTCAAAACGTTGTTCCCATAACCCCTTGATATATGCGCTCAATATGAGCGTCAAGCGGAAGGGCAAGGACACAGCTTTTATCTGAACTGATCCATATTTCGATATATTTATTGATGAATGAGTTATCGGTCAAAATGTTGTTCCCATAACCCCTTGATATATGCGCTCAATATGAGCGTCAAGCGGAAGGGCAAGGACACAGCTTTCATCTGAACTGATCCATATTTCGATATATTTATTGATGAATGAGTTATCGGTCAAAATGTTGTTCCCATAACCCCTTGATATATGCGCTCAATATGGGCGTGAAACGAAAGGGCAAGGACACAGCTTTCATCTGAACTGATCCATATTTCGATATATTTATTGATGAATGAGTTATCGGTCAAAATGTTGTTCCCATAACCCCTTGATATATGCGCTCAATATGAGCGTCAAGCGGAAGGGCAAGGACACAGCTTTCATCTGAACTGATCCATATTTCGATATATTTATCGATGAATGAGTTATCGGTCAAAATGTTGTTCCCATAACCCCTTGGTATATGCGCTCAATATGAGCGTCAAGCGGAAGGGCAAGGACACAGCTTTCATCTGAACTGATCCATATTTCGATATATTTATTGATGAATGAGTTATCGGTCAAAATGTTGTTCCCATAACCCCTTGATATATGCGCTCAATATGGGCGTGAAACGAAAGGGCAAGGACACAGCTTTCATCTGAACTGATCCATATTTCGATATATTTATTGATGAATGAGTTATCGGTCAAAATGTTGTTCCCATAACCCCTTGATATATGCGCTCAATATGGGCGTGAAACGAAAGGGCAAGGACACAGCTTTCATCTGAACTGATCCATATTTCGATATATTTATTGATGAATGAGTTATCGGTCAAAATGTTGTTCCCATAACCCCTTGATATATGCGCTCAATATGAGCGTCAAGCGGAAGGGCAAGGACACAGCTTTCATCTGAACTGATCCATATTTCGATATATTTATCGATGAATGAGTTATCGGTCAAAATGTTGTTCCCATAACCCCTTGGTATATGCGCTCAATATGAGCGTCAAGCGGAAGGGCAAGGACACAGCTTTCATCTGAACTGATCCATATTTCGATATATTTATTGATGAATGAGTTATCGGTCAAAATGTTGTTCCCATAACCCCTTGATATATGCGCTCAATATGAGCGTCAAGCGGAAGGGCAAGGACACAGCTTTCATCTGAACTGATCCATATTTCGATATATTTATTGATGAATGAGTTATCGGTCAAAATGTTATTCCCATAACCCCTTGATATATGCGCTCAATATGGGCGTGAAACGAAAGGGCAAGGACACAGCTTTCATCTGAACTGATCCATAATTCGATATATTTATCGATGAATGAGTTATTGGTCAAAACGTTGTTCCCATAACAACTTGATATATGCGCTCAATATGGGCGTGAAACGAAAGGGCAAGGACACAGCTTTCATCTGAACTGATCCATATTTCGATATATTTATTGATGAATGAGTTATCGGTCAAAATGTTGTTCCCATAACCCCTTGATATATGCGCTCAATATGAGCGTCAAGCGGAAGGGCAAGGACACAGCTTTCATCTGAACTGATCCATATTTCGATATATTTATTGATGAATGAGTTATCGGTCAAAATGTTGTTCCCATAACCCCTTGATATATGCGCTCAATATGGGCGTGAAACGAAAGGGCAAGGACACAGCTTTCATCTGAACTGATCCATATTTCGATATATTTATTGATGAATGAGTTATCGGTCAAAATGTTGTTCCCATAACCCCTTGATATATGCGCTCAATATGAGCGTCAAGCGGAAGGGCAAGGACACAGCTTTCATCTGAACTGATCCATATTTCGATATATTTATCGATGAATGAGTTATCGGTCAAAATGTTGTTCCCATAACCCCTTGGTATATGCGCTCAATATGAGCGTCAAGCGGAAGGGCAAGGACACAGCTTTCATCTGAACTGATCCATATTTCGATATATTTATTGATGAATGAGTTATCGGTCAAAATGTTGTTCCCATAACCCCTTGATATATGCGCTCAATATGAGCGTCAAGCGGAAGGGCAAGGACACAGCTTTCATCTGAACTGATCCATATTTCGATATATTTATTGATGAATGAGTTATCGGTCAAAATGTTATTCCCATAACCCCTTGATATATGCGCTCAATATGGGCGTGAAACGAAAGGGCAAGGACACAGCTTTCATCTGAACTGATCCATAATTCGATATATTTATCGATGAATGAGTTATTGGTCAAAACGTTGTTCCCATAACAACTTGATATATGCGCTCAATATGGGCGTGAAACGAAAGGGCAAGGACACAGCTTTCATCTGAACTGATCCATATTTCGATATATTTATTGATGAATGAGTTATCGGTCAAAATGTTGTTCCCATAAGCCCTTGATATATGCGCTCAATATGAGCGTCAAGCGGAAGGGCAAGGACACAGCTTTCATCTGAACTGATCAATATTTCGATATATTTATCGATGAATGAGTTATCGGTCAAAGTGTTGTTCCCATAAAACCTTGATATTTGCATTCAGTATGGATGTCAAACGAAAGGGCGTGGCCACAGCTTTCATCTGAACCGATCCATATTTCGATATATTTATCGATGAATGAGTTATCGGTCAAAATGTTGTTCTTATAAAACCTTGATATATGCACTTAATATGGGCGTCAAGCGAAAGGGCAAGGACACAGCTTTCATCTGAACTGATCCATATTTCGATATATTTATTGATGAATGAGTTATCGGTCAAAATTTTGTTCCCATAAAACCTTGATATATGCGTTCAGTATGGATGTCAAACGAAAGGGCATGGTCACAGGTTTCATCTGAACTGATCCCTATTTCGATATATTTATCGATGAATGAGTTATTGGTCAAAACGTTGTTCCCATAACCCCTTGATATATGCGCTCAATATGAGCGTCAAGCGGAAGGGCAAGGACACAGCTTTCATCTGAACTGATCCATATTTCGATATATTTATTGATGAATGAGTTATCGGTCAAAATGTTGTTCCCATAACCCCTTGATATATGCGCTCAATATGGGCGTGAAACGAAAGGGCAAGGACACAGCTTTCATCTGAACTGATCCATAATTCGATATATTTATCGATGAATGAGTTATTGGTCAAAACGTTGTTCCCATAACCCCTAGATATATGCGCTCAATATGGGTGTGAAACGAAAGGGCAAGGACACAGCTTTCATCTGAACTGATCCATATTTCGATATATTTATTGATGAATGAGTTATCGGTCAAAATGTTGTTCCCATAACCCCTTGATATATGCGCTCAATATGAGCGTCAAGCGGAAGGGCAAGGACACAGCTTTCATCTGAACTGATCCATATTTCGATATATTTATCGATGAATGAGTTATCGGTCAAAATGTTGTTCCCATAACCCTTGGTATATGCGCTCAATATGAGCGTCAAGCGGAAGGGCAAGGACACAGCTTTCATCTGAACTGATCCATATTTCGATATATTTATTGATGAATGAGTTATCGGTCAAAATGTTGTTCCCATAACCCCTTGATATATGCGCTCAATATGAGCGTCAAGCGGAAGGGCAAGGACACAGCTTTCATCTGAACTGATCCATATTTCGATATATTTATTGATGAATGAGTTATCGGTCAAAATGTTGTTCCCATAACCCCTTGATATATGCGCTCAATATGGGCGTGAAACGAAAGGGCAAGGACACAGCTTTCATCTGAACTGATCCATAATTCGATATATTTATCGATGAATGAGTTATTGGTCAAAACGTTGTTCCCATAACCCCTTGATATATGCGCTCAATATGGGCGTGAAACGAAAGGGCAAGGACACAGCTTTCATCTGAACTGATCCATATTTCGATATATTTATTGATGAATGAGTTATCGGTCAAAATGTTGTTCCCATAACCCCTTGATATATGCGCTCAATATGAGCGTCAAGCGGAAGGGCAAGGACACAGCTTTCATCTGAACTGATCCATATTTCGATATATTTATCGATGAATGAGTTATCGGTCAAAGTGTTGTTCGCATAAAACCTTGATATTTGCCTTCAATATGGATGTCAAACGAAAGGGCATAGCCACTGCTTTTATTTGAATATTTCGATATTTCGATATATTTATCGATGAATGAATTATCGGTAAAAATGTTGTTCCCATAAAACCTTGATATTTGCATTCAGTATGGATGTCAAACGAAAGGGCGTGGCCACAGCTTTCATCTGAACCGATCCATATTTCGATATATTTATCGATGAATGAGTTATCGGTCAAAATGTTGTTCTTATAAAACCTTGATATATGCACTTAATATGGGCGTCAAGCGAAAGGGCAAGGACACAGCTTTCATCTGAACTGATCCATATTTCGATATATTTATTGATGAATGGGTTATCGGTCAAAATTTTGTTCCCATAAAACCTTGATATATGCGTTCAGTATGGATGTCAAACGAAAGGGCATGGTCACAGGTTTCATCTGAACTGATCCCTATTTCGATATATTTATCGATGAATGAGTTATTGGTCAAAACGTTGTTCCCATAACCCCTTGATATATGCGCTCAATATGAGCGTCAAGCGGAAGGGCAAGGACACAGCTTTCATCTGAACTGATCCATATTTCGATATATTTATTGATGAATGAGTTATCGGTCAAAATGTTGTTCCCATAACCCCTTGATATATGCGCTCAATATGGGCGTGAAACGAAAGGGCAAGGACACAGCTTTCATCTGAACTGATCCATAATTCGATATATTTATCGATGAATGAGTTATTGGTCAAAACGTTGTTCCCATAACCCCTTGATATATGCGCTCAATATGAGCGTCAAGCGGAAGGGCAAGGACACAGCTTTCATCTGAACTGATCCATATTTCGATATATTTATTGATGAATGAGTTATCGGTCAAAATGTTGTTCCCATAACCCCTTGATATATGCGCTCAATATGGGCGTGAAACGAAAGGGCAAGGACACAGCTTTCATCTGAACTGATCCATAATTCGATATATTTATCGATGAATGAGTTATTGGTAAAAACGTTGTTCCCATAACCCCTTGATATATGCGCTCAATATGAGCGTCAAGCGGAAGGGCAAGGACACAGCTTTCATCTGAACTGATCCATATTTCGATATATTTATTGATGAATGAGTTATCGGTCAAAATGTTGTTCCCATAACCCCTTGATATATGCGCTCAATATGGGCGTGAAACGAAAGGGCAAGGACACAGCTTTCATCTGAACTGATCCATAATTCGATATATTTATCGATGAATGAGTTATTGGTCAAAACGTTGTTCCCATAACCCCTTGATATATGCGCTCAATATGGGCGTGAAACGAAAGGGCAAGGACACAGCTTTCATCTGAACTGATCCATATTTCGATATATTTATTGATGAATGAGTTATCGGTTAAAATGTTGTTCCCATAACCCCTTGATATATGCGCTCAATATGAGCGTCAAGCGGAAGGGCAAGGACACAGCTTTCATCTGAACTGATCCATATTTCGATATATTTATTGATGAATGAGTTATCGGTCAAAATGTTGTTCCTATAAAACCTTGATATATGCACTTAATATGGGCGTCAAGCGAAAGGGCAAGGACACAGCTTTCATCTCAACCGATCCATATTTCGATATATTTATCGATGAATGAGTTATCGGTCAAAATGTTGTTCCCATAACCCCTTGATATATGCGCTCAATATGAGCCTCAAGCGGAAGGGCAAGGACACAGCTTTCATCTGAACTGATCCATATTTCGATATATTTATTGATGAATGAGTTATCGGTCAAAATGTTGTTCCCATAACCCCTTGGTATATGCGCTCAATATGAGCGTCAAGCGGAAGGGCAAGGACACAGCTTTCATCTGAACTGATCCATATTTCGATATATTTATTGATGAATGAGTTATCGGTCAAAATGTTGTTCCCATAACCCCTTGATATATGCGCTCAATATGAGCGTCAAGCGGAAGGGCAAGGACACAGCTTTCATCTGAACTGATCCATATTTCGATATATTTATTGATGAATGAGTTATCGGTCAAAATGTTGTTCCCATAACCCCTTGATATATGCGCTCAATATGAGCGTCAAGCGAAAGGGCAAGGACACAGCTTTCATCTGAACCGATCCATATTTCGATATATTTATCGATGAATGAGTTATTGGTCAAAATGTTGTTCCCATAACCCCTTGATATATGCGCTCAATATGGGCGTGAAACGAAAGGGCAAGGACACAGCTTTCATCTGAACCGATCCATATTTCGATATATTTATCGATGAATGAGTTATCGGTCAAAATGTTGTTCCCATAACCCCTTGATATATGCGCTCAATATGAGCGTCAAGCGGAAGGGCAAGGACACAGCTTTCATCTGAACTGATCCATATTTCGATATATTTATTGATGAATGAGTTATCGGTCAAAATGTTGTTCCCATAACCCCTCGATATATGCGCTCAATATGAGCGTCAAGCGAAAGGGCAAGGACACAGCTTTCATCTGAACCGATCCATATTTCGATATATTTATCGATGAATGAGTTATTGGCCAAAACGTTGTTCCCATAACCCCTTGATATATGCGCTCAATATGGGCGTGAAACGAAAGGGCAAGGACACAGCTTTCATCTGAACCGATCCATATTTCGATATATTTATTGATGAATGAGTTATCGGTTAAAATGTTGTTCCCATAACCCCTTGATATATGCGCTCAATATGAGCGTCAAGCGGAAGGGCAAGGACACAGCTTTCATCTGAACTGATCCATATTTCGATATATTTATTGATGAATGAGTTATCGGTCAAAATGTTGTTCCCATAACCCCTTGATATATGCGCTCAATATGGGCGTGAAACGAAAGGGCAAGGACACAGCTTTCATCTGAACTGATCCATAATTCGATATATTTATCGATGAATGAGTTATCGGTCAAAATGTTGTTCCCATAACCCCTTGATATATGCGCTCAATATGAGCGTCAAGCGGAAGGGCAAGGACACAGCTTTCATCTGAACCGATCCATATTTCGATATATTTATCGATGAATGAGTTATTGGTCAAAACGTTGTTCCCATAACCCCTTGATATATGCGCTCAATATGGGCGTGAAACGAAAGGGCAAGGACACAGCTTTCATCTGAACTGATCCATATTTCGATATATTTATCGATGAATGAGTTATCGGTCAAAGTGTTGTTCGCATAAAACCTTGATATTTGCCTTCAGTATGGATGTCAAACGAAAGGGCATAGCCACTGCTTTTATTTGAATATTTCGATATTTCGATATATTTATCGATGAATGAATTATCGGTAAAAATGTTGTTCCCATAAAACCTTGATATTTGCATTCAGTATGGATGTCAAACGAAAGGGCGTGGCCACAGCTTTCATCTGAACCGATCCATATTTCGATATATTTATCGATGAATGAGTTATCGGTCAAAATGTTGTTCTTATAAAACCTTGATATATGCACTTATTATGGGCGTCAAGCGAAAGGGCAAGGACACAGCTTTCATCTGAACCGATCCATATTTCGATATATTTATCGATGAATGAGTTATTGGTCAAAACGTTGTTCCCATAATCCCTTGATATATGCGCTCAATATGGGCGTGAAACGAAAGGGCAAGGACACAGCTTTCATCTGAACCGATCCATATTTCGATATATTTATCGATGAATGAGTTATCGGTCAAAATGTTGTTCCCATAACCCCTTGATATATGCGCTCAATATGAGCGTCAAGCGGAAGGGCAAGGACACAGCTTTCATCTGAACTGATCCATATTTCGATATATTTATTGATGAATGAGTTATCGATCAAAATGTTGTTCCCATAACCCCTTGATATATGCGCTCAATATGAGCGTCAAGCGAAAGGGCAAGGACACAGCTTTCATCTGAACTGATCCATATTTCGATATATTTATTGATGAATGAGTTATCGGTCAAAATGTTGTTCCCATAACCCCTTGATATATGCACTTATTATGGGCGTCAAGCGAAAGGGCAAGGACACAGCTTTCATCTGAACCGATCCATATTTCGATATATTTATCGATGAATGAGTTATCGGTCAAAATGTTGTTCCCATAACCCCTTGATATATGCGCTCAATATGAGCGTCAAGCGAAAGGGCAAGGACACAGCTTTCATCTGAACTGATCCATATTTCGATATATTTATTGATGAATGAGTTATCGGTCAAAATGTTGTTCCCATAACCCCTTGATATATGCACTTATTATGGGCGTCAAGCGAAAGGGCAAGGACACAGCTTTCATCTGAACCGATCCATATTTCGATATATTTATCGATGAATGAGTTATCGGTCAAAATGTTGTTCCCATAACCCCTTGATATATGCGCTCAATATGAGCGTCAAGCGGAAGGGCAAGGACACAGCTTTCATCTGAACTGATCCATATTTCGATATATTTATTGATGAATGAGTTATCGGTCAAAATGTTGTTCCCATAACCCCTTGATATATGCGCTCAATATGAGCGTCAAGCGAAAGGGCAAGGACACAGCTTTCATCTGAACCGATCCATATTTCGATATATTTATCGATGAATGATATATTGGTCAAAACGTTGTTCCCATAACCCCTTGATATATGCGCTCAATATGGGCGTGAAACGAAAGGGCAAGGACACAGCTTTCATCTGAACCGATCCATATTTCGATATATTTATCGATGAATGAGTTATCGGTCAAAATGTTGTTCCCATAACCCCTTGATATATGCGCTCAATATGAGCGTCAAGCGAAAGGGCAAGGACACAGCTTTCATCTGAACTGATCCATATTTCGATATATTTATTGATGAATGAGTTATCGGTCAAAATGTTGTTCCCATAACCCCTTGATATATGCACTTATTATGGGCGTCAAGCGAAAGGGAAAGGACACAGCTTTCATCTGAACCGATCCATATTTCGATATATTTATCGATGAATGAGTTATCGGTCAAAATGTTGTTCCCATAACCCCTTGGTATATGCGCTCAATATGAGCGTCAAGCGGAAGGGCAAGGACACAGCTTTCATCTGAACTGATCCATATTTCGATATATTTATTGATGAATGAGTTATCGGTCAAAATGTTGTTCCCATAACCCCTTGATATATGCGCTCAATATGAGCGTCAAGCGGAAGGGCAAGGACACAGCTTTCATCTGAACTGATCCATATTTCGATATATTTATTGATGAATGAGTTATCGGTCAAAATGTTGTTCCCATAACCCCTTGGTATATGCGCTCAATATGAGCGTCAAGCGGAAGGGCAAGGACACAGCTTTCATCTGAACTGATCCATATTTCGATATATTTATTGATGAATGAGTTATCGGTCAAAATGTTGTTCCCATAACCCCTTGATATATGCGCTCAATATGAGCGTCAAGCGGAAGGGCAAGGACACAGCTTTCATCTGAACTGATCCATATTTCGATATATTTATTGATGAATGAGTTATAGGTCAAAATGTTGTTCCCATAACCCCTTGGTATATGCGCTCAATATGAGCGGCAAGCGGAAGGGCAAGGACACAGCTTTCATCTGAACTGATCCATATTTCGATATATTTATTGATGAATGAGTTATCGGTCAAAATGTTGTTCCCATAACCCCTTGATATATGCGCTCAATATGAGCGTCAAGCGGAAGGGCAAGGACACAGCTTTCATCTGAACTGATCCATATTTCGATATATTTATTGATGAATGAGTTATCGGTCAAAATGTTGTTCCCATAACCCCTTGGTATATGCGCTCAATATGAGCGGCAAGCGGAAGGGCAAGGACACAGCTTTCATCTGAACTGATCCATATTTCGATATATTTATTGATGAATGAGTTATCGGTCAAAATGTTGTTCCCATAACCCCTTGATATATGCGCTCAATATGAGCGTCAAGCGAAAGGGCAAGGACACAGCTTTCATCTGAACCGATCCATATTTCGATATATTTATCGATGAATGAGTTATTGGTCAAAACGTTGTTCCCATAACCCCTTGATATATGCGCTCAATATGGGCGTGAAACGAAAGGGCAAGGACACAGCTTTCATCTGAACCGATCCATATTTCGATATATTTATCGATGAATGAGTTATCGGTCAAAATGTTGTTCCCATAACCCCTTGATATATGCGCTCAATATGAGCGTCAAGCGGAAGGGCAAGGACACAGCTTTCATCTGAACTGATCCATATTTCGATATATTTATTGATGAATGAGTTATCGGTCAAAATGTTGTTCCCATAACCCCTTGATATATGCGCTCAATATGAGCGTCAAGCGAAAGGGCAAGGACACAGCTTTCATCTGAACCGATCCATATTTCGATATATTTATCGATGAATGAGTTATTGGTCAAAACGTTGTTCCCATAACCCCTTGATATATGCGCTCAATATGGGCGTGAAACGAAAGGGCAAGGACACAGCTTTCATCTGAACCGATCCATATTTCGATATATTTATTGATGAATGAGTTATCGGTCAAAATGTTGTTCCCATAACCCCTTGATATATGCGCTCAATATGAGCGTCAAGCGAAAGGGCAAGGACACAGCTTTCATCTGAACCGATCCATATTTCGATATATTTATCGATGAATGAGTTATTGGTCAAAACGTTGTTCCCATAACCCCTTGATATATGCGCTCAATATGGGCGTGAAACGAAAGGGCAAGGACACAGCTTTTATCTGAACTGATCCATATTTCGATATATTTATTGATGAATGAGTTATCGGTCAAAATGTTGTTCCCATAACCCCTTGATATATGCGCTCAATATGAGCGTCAAGCGGAAGGGCAAGGACACAGCTTTCATCTGAACTGATCCATATTTCGATATATTTATTGATGAATGAGTTATCGGTCAAAATGTTGTTCCCATAACCCCTTGATATATGCGCTCAATATGAGCGTCAAGCGGAAGGGCAAGGACACAGCTTTCATCTGAACTGATCCATATTTCGATATATTTATCGATGAATGAGTTATCGGTCAAAGTGTTGTTCGCATAAAACCTTGATATTTGCCTTCAGTATGGATGTCAAACGAAAGGGCATAGCCACTGCTTTTATTTGAATATTTCGATATTTCGATATATTTATCGATGAATGAATTATCGGTAAAAATGTTGTTCCCATAAAACCTTGATATTTGCATTCAGTATGGATGTCAAACGAAAGGGCGTGGCCACAGCTTTCATCTGAACCGATCCATATTTCGATATATTTATCGATGAATGAGTTATCGGTCAAAATGTTGTTCTTATAAAACCTTGATATATGCACTTAATATGGGCGTCAAGCGAAAGGGCAAGGACACAGCTTTCATCTGAACTGATCCATATTTCGATATATTTATTGATGAATGAGTTATCGGTCAAAATGTTGTTCCCATAACCCCTTGGTATATGCGCTCAATATGAGCGTCAAGCGGAAGGGCAAGGACACAGCTTTCATCTGAACTGATCCATATTTCGATATATTTATTGATGAATGAGTTATCGGTCAAAATGTTGTTCCCATAACCCCTTGATATATGCGCTCAATATGAGCGTCAAGCGGAAGGGCAAGGACACAGCTTTCATCTGAACTGATCCATATTTCGATATATTTATTGATGAATGAGTTATCGGTCAAAATGTTGTTCCCATAACCCCTTGGTATATGCGCTCAATATGAGCGTCAAGCGGAAGGGCAAGGACACAGCTTTCATCTGAACTGATCCATATTTCGATATATTTATTGATGAATGAGTTATCGGTCAAAATGTTGTTCCCATAACCCCTTGATATATGCGCTCAATATGAGCGTCAAGCGGAAGGGCAAGGACACAGCTTTCATCTGAACTGATCCATATTTCGATATATTTATTGATGAATGAGTTATCGGTCAAAATGTTGTTCCCATAACCCCTTGGTATATGCGCTCAATATGAGCGTCAAGCGGAAGGGCAAGGACACAGCTTTCATCTGAACTGATCCATATTTCGATATATTTATTGATGAATGAGTTATCGGTCAAAATGTTGTTCCCATAACCCCTTGATATATGCGCTCAATATGAGCGTCAAGCGGAAGGGCAAGGACACAGCTTTCATCTGAACTGATCCATATTTCGATATATTTATTGATGAATGAGTTATAGGTCAAAATGTTGTTCCCATAACCCCTTGGTATATGCGCTCAATATGAGCGTCAAGCGGAAGGGCAAGGACACAGCTTTCATCTGAACTGATCCATATTTCGATATATTTATTGATGAATGAGTTATCGGTCAAAATGTTGTTCCCATAACCCCTTGATATATGCGCTCAATATGAGCGTCAAGCGGAAGGGCAAGGACACAGCTTTCATCTGAACCGATCCATATTTCGATATATTTATCGATGAATGAGTTATCGGTCAAAATGTTGTTCCCATAACCCCTTGATATATGCGCTCAATATGAGCGTCAAGCGGAAGGGCAAGGACACAGCTTTCATCTGAACTGATCCATATTTCGATATATTTATTGATGAATGAGTTATCGGTCAAAATGTTGTTCCCATAACCCCTTGATATATGCGCTCAATATGAGCGTCAAGCGAAAGGGCAAGGACACAGCTTTCATCTGAACCGATCCATATTTCGATATATTTATCGATGAATGATATATTGGTCAAAACGTTGTTCCCATAACCCCTTGATATATGCGCTCAATATGGGCGTGAAACGAAAGGGCAAGGACACAGCTTTCATCTGAACCGATCCATATTTCGATATATTTATCGATGAATGAGTTATCGGTCAAAATGTTGTTCCCATAACCCCTTGATATATGCGCTCAATATGAGCGTCAAGCGAAAGGGCAAGGACACAGCTTTCATCTGAACTGATCCATATTTCGATATATTTATTGATGAATGAGTTATCGGTCAAAATGTTGTTCCCATAACCCCTTGATATATGCACTTATTATGGGCGTCAAGCGAAAGGGAAAGGACACAGCTTTCATCTGAACCGATCCATATTTCGATATATTTATCGATGAATGAGTTATCGGTCAAAATGTTGTTCCCATAACCCCTTGGTATATGCGCTCAATATGAGCGTCAAGCGGAAGGGCAAGGACACAGCTTTCATCTGAACTGATCCATATTTCGATATATTTATTGATGAATGAGTTATCGGTCAAAATGTTGTTCCCATAACCCCTTGATATATGCGCTCAATATGAGCGTCAAGCGGAAGGGCAAGGACACAGCTTTCATCTGAACTGATCCATATTTCGATATATTTATTGATGAATGAGTTATCGGTCAAAATGTTGTTCCCATAACCCCTTGGTATATGCGCTCAATATGAGCGTCAAGCGGAAGGGCAAGGACACAGCTTTCATCTGAACTGATCCATATTTCGATATATTTATTGATGAATGAGTTATCGGTCAAAATGTTGTTCCCATAACCCCTTGATATATGCGCTCAATATGAGCGTCAAGCGGAAGGGCAAGGACACAGCTTTCATCTGAACTGATCCATATTTCGATATATTTATTGATGAATGAGTTATAGGTCAAAATGTTGTTCCCATAACCCCTTGGTATATGCGCTCAATATGAGCGTCAAGCGGAAGGGCAAGGACACAGCTTTCATCTGAACTGATCCATATTTCGATATATTTATTGATGAATGAGTTATCGGTCAAAATGTTGTTCCCATAACCCCTTGATATATGCGCTCAATATGAGCGTCAAGCGGAAGGGCAAGGACACAGCTTTCATCTGAACTGATCCATATTTCGATATATTTATTGATGAATGAGTTATCGGTCAAAATGTTGTTCCCATAACCCCTTGGTATATGCGCTCAATATGAGCGGCAAGCGGAAGGGCAAGGACACAGCTTTCATCTGAACTGATCCATATTTCGATATATTTATTGATGAATGAGTTATCGGTCAAAATGTTGTTCCCATAACCCCTTGATATATGCGCTCAATATGAGCGTCAAGCGAAAGGGCAAGGACACAGCTTTCATCTGAACCGATCCATATTTCGATATATTTATCGATGAATGAGTTATTGGTCAAAACGTTGTTCCCATAACCCCTTGATATATGCGCTCAATATGGGCGTGAAACGAAAGGGCAAGGACACAGCTTTCATCTGAACCGATCCATATTTCGATATATTTATCGATGAATGAGTTATCGGTCAAAATGTTGTTCCCATAACCCCTTGATATATGCGCTCAATATGAGCGTCAAGCGGAAGGGCAAGGACACAGCTTTCATCTGAACTGATCCATATTTCGATATATTTATTGATGAATGAGTTATCGGTCAAAATGTTGTTCCCATAACCCCTTGATATATGCGCTCAATATGAGCGTCAAGCGAAAGGGCAAGGACACAGCTTTCATCTGAACCGATCCATATTTCGATATATTTATCGATGAATGAGTTATTGGTCAAAACGTTGTTCCCATAACCCCTTGATATATGCGCTCAATATGGGCGTGAAACGAAAGGGCAAGGACACAGCTTTCATCTGAACCGATCCATATTTCGATATATTTATTGATGAATGAGTTATCGGTCAAAATGTTGTTCCCATAACCCCTTGATATATGCGCTCAATATGAGCGTCAAGCGAAAGGGCAAGGACACAGCTTTCATCTGAACCGATCCATATTTCGATATATTTATCGATGAATGAGTTATTGGTCAAAACGTTGTTCCCATAACCCCTTGATATATGCGCTCAATATGGGCGTGAAACGAAAGGGCAAGGACACAGCTTTTATCTGAACTGATCCATATTTCGATATATTTATTGATGAATGAGTTATCGGTCAAAATGTTGTTCCCATAACCCCTTGATATATGCGCTCAATATGAGCGTCAAGCGGAAGGGCAAGGACACAGCTTTCATCTGAACTGATCCATATTTCGATATATTTATTGATGAATGAGTTATCGGTCAAAATGTTGTTCCCATAACCCCTTGATATATGCGCTCAATATGAGCGTCAAGCGGAAGGGCAAGGACACAGCTTTCATCTGAACTGATCCATATTTCGATATATTTATCGATGAATGAGTTATCGGTCAAAGTGTTGTTCGCATAAAACCTTGATATTTGCCTTCAGTATGGATGTCAAACGAAAGGGCATAGCCACTGCTTTTATTTGAATATTTCGATATTTCGATATATTTATCGATGAATGAATTATAGGTAAAAATGTTGTTCCCATAAAACCTTGATATTTGCATTCAGTATGGATGTCAAACGAAAGGGCGTGGCCACAGCTTTCATCTGAACCGATCCATATTTCGATATATTTATCGATGAATGAGTTATCGGTCAAAATGTTGTTCTTATAAAACCTTGATATATGCACTTAATATGGGCGTCAAGCGAAAGGGCAAGGACACAGCTTTCATCTGAACTGATCCATATTTCGATATATTTATTGATGAATGAGTTATCGGTCAAAATGTTGTTCCCATAACCCCTTGGTATATGCGCTCAATATGAGCGTCAAGCGGAAGGGCAAGGACACAGCTTTCATCTGAACTGATCCATATTTCGATATATTTATTGATGAATGAGTTATCGGTCAAAATGTTGTTCCCATAACCCCTTGATATATGCGCTCAATATGAGCGTCAAGCGGAAGGGCAAGGACACAGCTTTCATCTGAACTGATCCATATTTCGATATATTTATTGATGAATGAGTTATCGGTCAAAATGTTGTTCCCATAACCCCTTGATATATGCGCTCAATATGGGCGTGAAACGAAAGGGCAAGGACACAGCTTTCATCTGAACTGATCCATAATTCGATATATTTATCGATGAATGAGTTATTGGTCAAAACGTTGTTCCCATAACCCCTTGATATATGCGCTCAATATGGGCGTGAAACGAAAGGGCAAGGACACAGCTTTCATCTGAACTGACCCATATTTCGATATATTTATTGATGAATGAGTTATCGGTCAAAATGTTGTTCCCATAACCCCTTGACATATGCGCTCAATATGAGCGTCAAGCGGAAGGGCAAGGACACAGCTTTCATCTGAACTGATCCATATTTCGATATATTTATCGATGAATGAGTTATCGGTCAAAGTGTTGTTCGCATAAAACCTTGATATTTGCCTTCAGTATGGATGTCAAACGAAAGGGCATAGCCACTGCTTTTATTTGAATATTTCGATATTTCGATATATTTATCGATGAATAAATTATCGGTAAAAATGTTGTTCCCATAAAACCTTGATATTTGCATTCAGTATGGATGTCAAACGAAAGGGCGTGGCCACAGCTTTCATCTGAACCGATCCATATTTCGATATATTTATCGATGAATGAGTTATCGGTCAAAATGTTGTTCTTATAAAACCTTGATATATGCACTTAATATGGGCGTCAAGCGAAAGGGCAAGGACACAGCTTTCATCTGAACTGATCCATATTTCGATATATTTATTGATGAATGAGTTATCGGTCAAAATTTTGTTCCCATAAAACCTTGATATATGCGTTCAGTATGGATGTCAAACGAAAGGGCATGGTCACAGGTTTCATCTGAACTGATCCCTATTTCGATATATTTATCGATGAATGAGTTATTGGTCAAAACGTTGTTCCCATAACCCCTTGATATATGCGCTCAATATGAGCGTCAAGCGGAAGGGCAAGGACACAGCTTTCATCTGAACTGATCCATATTTCGATATATTTATTGATGAATGAGTTATCGGTCAAAATGTTGTTCCCATAACCCCTTGATATATGCGCTCAATATGGGCGTGAAACGAAAGGGCAAGGACACAGCTTTCATCTGAACTGATCCATAATTCGATATATTTATCGATGAATGAGTTATTGGTCAAAACGTTGTTCCCATAACCCCTTGATATATGCGCTCAATATGAGCGTCAAGCGGAAGGGCAAGGACACAGCTTTCATCTGAACTGATCCATATTTCGATATATTTATTGATGAATGAGTTATCGGTCAAATTGTTGTTCCCATAACCCCTTGATATATGCGCTCAATATGGGCGTGAAACGAAAGGGCAAGGACACAGCTTTCATCTGAACTGATCCATAATTCGATATATTTATCGATGAATGAGTTATTAGTCAAAACGTTGTTCCCATAACCCCTTGATATATGCGCTCAATATGAGCGTCAAGCGGAAGGGCAAGGACAGAGCTTTCATCTGAACTGATCCATATTTCGATATATTTATTGATGAATGAGTTATCGGGCAAAATGTTGTTCCCATAACCCCTTGATATATGCGCTCAATATGGGCGTGAAACGAAAGGGCAAGGACACAGCTTTCATCTGAACTGATCCATAATTCGATATATTTATCGATGAATGAGTTATTGGTCAAAACGTTGTTCCCATAACCCCTTGATATATGCGCTCAATATGGGCGTGAAACGAAAGGGCAAGGACACAGCTTTCATCTGAACTGATCCATATTTCGATATATTTATTGATGAATGAGTTATAGGTCAAAATGTTGTTCCCATAACCCCTTGATATATGCGCTCAATATGAGCGTCAAGCGGAAGGGCAAGGACACAGCTTTCATCTGAACTGATCCATATTTCGATATATTTATTGATGAATGAGTTATCGGTCAAAATGTTGTTCCTATAAAACCTTGATATATGCACTTAATATGGGCGTCAAGCGAAAGGGCAAGGACACAGCTTTCATCTGAACCGATCCATATTTCGATATATTTATCGATGAATGAGTTATCGGTCAAAATGTTGTTCCTATATAACCTTGATATATGCACTTAATATGGGCGTCAAGCAAAAGGGCAAGGACACAGCTTTCATCTGAACTGATCCATATTTCGATATATTTATTGATGAATGAGTTATCGGTCAAAATTTTGTTCCCATAAAACCTTGATATATGCGTTCAGTATGGATGTCAAACGAAAGGGCATGGTCACAGGTTTCATCTGAACTGATCCCTATTTCGATATATTTATCGATGAATGAGTTATTGGTCAAAACGTTGTTCCCATAACCCCTTGATATATGCGCTCAATATGAGCGTCAAGCGGAAGGGCAAGGACACAGCTTTCATCTGAACTGATCCATATTTCGATATATTTATCGATGAATGAGTTATCGGTCAAAATGTTGTTCCCATAACCCCTTGATATATGCGCTCAATATGAGCGTCAAGCGGAAGGGCAAGGACACAGCTTTCATCTGAACTGATCCATATTTCGATATATTTATTGATGAATGAGTTATCGGTCAAAATGTTGTTCCCATAACCCCTTGGTATATGCGCTCAATATGAGCGTCAAGCGGAAGGGCAAGGACACAGCTTTCATCTGAACCGATCCATATTTCGATATATTTATCGATGAATGAGTTATCGGTCAAAATGTTGTTCTTATAAAACCTTGATATATGCACTTAATATGGGCGTCAAGCGAAAGGGCAAGGACACAGCTTTCATTTGAACCGATCCATATTTCGATATATTTATCGATGAATGAGTTATCGGTCAAAATGTTGTTCCTATAAAACCTTGATATATGCACTTAATATGGGCGTCAAGCGAAAGGGCAAGGACACAGCTTTCATCTGAACCGATCCATATTTCGATATATTTATCGATGAATGAGTTATCGGTCAAAATGTTGTTCTTATAAGACCTTGATATATGCACTTAATATGGGCGTCAAGCGAAAGGGCAAGGACACAGCTTTCATCTGAACTGATCCATATTTCGATATATTTATTGATGAATGAGTTATCGGTCAAAATTTTGTTCCCATAAAACCTTGGTATATGCGTTCAGTATGGATGTCAAACGAAAGGGCATGGTCACAGGTTTCATCTGAACTGATCCCTATTTCGATATATTTATCGATGAATGAGTTATTGGTCAAAACGGTGTTCCCATAACCCCTTGATATATGCGCTCAATATGGGCGTCAAGCGGAAGGGCAAGGACACAGCTTTCATCTGAACTGATCCATATTTCGATATATTTATTGATGAATGAGTTATCGGTCAAAATGTTGTTTTTATAAAACCTTGATATATGCACTTAATATGGGCGTCAAGCGAAAGGGCAAGGACACAGCTTTCATCTGAACCGATCCATATTTCGATATATTTATTGATAAATGAGTTATCGGTCAAAATGTTGTTCGCATAAAACCTTGATATATGCGCTCAATATGGGCGTGAAACGAAAGGGCAAGGTTACAGCTTTCATCTGAACTGATCCGTAATTCGATATATTTATCGATGAATCAGTTATTGGCCAAAACGTTGTTCCCATAAAATCCTGATATATGCGTTCAATATGGGTCTCAAACGAAAGGTCATGGCCACAGCTTTCCTTTGAAATTTTCGATATATTTATCGATAAATGAGTTATCGGTCAAAATGTTGTTCCCATAAAACCTTGATATATGTATTCAGTATGGATGTCAAATGAAAGGGCATGGCCACAGCTTTCATTTGAACTTATCCATATTTCGATGTATTTATCGATTAATCACTTATAGGTCAAAATGTGACTCAGACAAAAGCTTGATTATGGACGCAGCTTTCATTTAAAATTTTCGATATTTCGATATATTTATCGATAAATGAGTTATCGGTCAAAAGGCTGTTGCCATAAAACCTTAAAATTTACGCGGAATATGAGTGTCAAGTTAAAGAAAAAGAACACAGCTTTCCTCTGAACTGATCCATATTACGATACATTCTTCGATCAATGAGTTGTCGGTAAAAGTGTGGTTCCCATAAAATATTGATCTATGCGTTCAATATGGGTGTCAAACGAATGGGCAAGGACACAGATTTCATCTGAACTGATCCATATTTCGATATATTTATTGATGAATGAATTATCGGTCAAAATGTTGTTCCCATAAAACCTTGATATATGCGTTCAGTATGGATGTCAAACGAAAGGGCATGGTCACAGCTTTCATCTGAACTGATCCATATTTCGATATATTTATTGATGAATGAGTTATTGGTCAAAACGTTGTTCCCATAAAACCTTGATATATGCGTTCAGTATGGATGTCAAACGAAAGGGCATGGCCACAGCTTTCATCTGAACTGATCCATATTTCGATATATTTATTGATGAATGAGTTATCGGTCAAAGTGTAGTTCCTATAAAATCTTGATATATGCGTTCAATACGAAAGGCCATGGCCACAGCTTTCGTTTGAAATTTTCGATATATTTATCGATAAATGAGTTATTGGTCAAAATGCTGTTGCCATAAAACCTTAAAATTTACGCGCAATATGAGTCTCAAGTTAAAGAAAAAGAACACAGTTTTCCTCTGAACTGATCCATATTACGATACATTCTTCGATCAATCAGTTATCAGTATGGGCGTCAAGCGGAAGGGCAAAGACACAGCTTTCATCTGAACTGATCCATAATTCGATATATTTATCGATGAATGAGTTATTGGTCAAAACGTTGTTCCCATAACCGCTTGATATATGCGCTCAATATGGGCGTGAAACGAAAGGGCAAGGACACAGCTTTCATCTGAACTGATCCATATTTCGATATATTTATTGATGAATGAGTTATCGGTCAAATTTTGTTCCCATAAAACCTTGATATATGCGTTCAGTATGGATGTCAAACGAAAGGGCATGGTCACAGGTTTCATCTGAACTGATCCCTATTTCGATATATTTATTGATGAATGAGTTATCGGTCAAAGTGTAGTTCCTATAAAATCTTGATATATGCGTTCAATACGAAAGGCCATGGCCACAGCTTTCGTTTGAAATTTTCGATATATTTATCGATAAATGAGTTATTGGTCAAAATGCTGTTGCCATAAAACCTTAAAATTTACGCGCAATATGAGTCTCAAGTTAAAGAAAAAGAACACAGTTTTCCTCTGAACTGATCCATATTACGATACATTCTTCGATCAATCAGTTATCAGTATGGGCGTCAAGCGGAAGGGCAAAGACACAGCTTTCATCTGAACTGATCCATAATTCGATATATTTATCGATGAATGAGTTATTGGTCAAAACGTTGTTCCCGTAACCCCTTGATATATGCGCTCAATATGGGCGTGAAACGAAAGGGCAAGGACACAGCTTTCATCTGAACTGATCCATATTTCGATATATTTATTGATGAATGAGTTATCGGTCAAATTTTGTTCCCATAAAACCTTGATATATGCGTTCAGTATGGATGTCAAACGAAAGGGCATGGTCACAGGTTTCATCTGAACTGATCCCTATTTCGATATATTTATCGATGAATGAATTATTGGTCAAAACGTTGTTCCCATAACCCCTTGATATATGCGCTCAATATGGGCGTCAAGTGGAAGGGCAAGGACACAGCTTTCATCTGAACTGATCCATATTTCGATATATTTATTGATGAATGAGTTATCGGTCAAAATGTTGTTCCCATAACCCCTTGATATACGCGCTCAATATGGGCGTGAAACGAAAGGGCAAGGACACAACTTTCATCTGAACTGATCCATAATTCGATATATTTATCGATGAATGAGTTATTGGTCAAAACGTTGTTCCCATAACCGCTTGATATATGCGCTCAATATGGGCGTGAAACGAAAGGGCAAGGACACAGCTTTCATCTGAACTGATCCATATTTCGATATATTTATTGATGAATGAGTTATCGGTCAAAATGTTGTTCGCATAAAACCTTGATATATGCGTTCAGTATGGATTTTAAACGAAAGCGCATGGTCACAGCTTTCATCTGAACTGATCCATATTTCGATATATTTATCGATGAATGAGTTATTGGTCAAAACGTTGTTCCCATAACCCCTTGATATATGCGCTCAATATGGGCGTCAAGCGGAAGGGCAAGGACACAGCTTTCGTTTGAAATTTTCGATATATTTATCGAAAAATGAGTTATCGGTCAAAATGCTGTTGCCATAAAACCTTAAAATTTACGCGCAATATCTATTTATTTATCTATTTATTTATTTATTTATTTATTTAATGCAACAATGGTTGTACACGTAAGACAACAGTCTTTTAGAAGTACATCAACTTAAATTAAATGACATAACATTATCATGACTAACAAGAATAACTCATGAACTTATGACTAACAAGAATAATTAGGAAAAAATCAAGTACAAAGGATGCGTATAGAAAGTATGAAGAAGAGATAAAATAAATAAAATAAGATAAGAAGCAAAGAAGATAAAATTATAGAATAGTAGATAGATAGAAAGCAGTTAATTATCATACTCAACACGACGACTTGACGTAGTTAATTATAATTGTCTTGTAGTTGCTCCTATTTAGCAACGATTTTACAGATTCCGGGATACTGTTCCAGAGCCTAACAGAGTTGATGAAAAACAGCCTAGATGATGTCAAGTAGGTATATTTAGGTATGTTCAAGTTATGAAGCCTATTAGATCTCGTCGGATTCAATTTATCGTATAAGTAACTTGGTGTTTTCCATTCTAGCAATTTGTATAAGTATATGCAGTTTCTAGCAGCAATGTAAACACTAACACTACAACCCAGAATCTCATTCCTCCATAGGGATATGTGTTCGAACTTTTTTATACCATACACATACCGGGTAACATTATTAAATAATACATTAATTTTGTGAGCGGAGATTGAATCCAGCGTACTATAAACAAGTTCGGCGTATGTTATGTGGGGCACGATGAGCTGTTTAGCCAGCTTGCGTCTAGTTTCTAATGGTGTAAAAGAAGCAGACATTCTCAATCTTCGTAGAATACAATACACACTACTGACGATATTATTAACGTGATCCGAGCAAGTCAACCTAGAGTTAATGACAAAGCCCAAGTTTTTAATTTTGCTAGTAACCCGCAGAGCATTAATACCAATAAACAAATTTGGGATATCCACTATATGGACAACGCTATTGCATATAGGCAACACAACCGACTTAGGCGCATTTAGACATAAACAGTTATCACTTGCCCATTGTGAGATAGCAGACAAATCGCTATTTAATTTAAAGCATAAGTCCTCAACTAGACCAATTCGGCTAGACAAGTAGATTTGAACATCATCGGCATACGCATGCACATTAACGTATTTACACACTGAGAAAACATCATTGACGAATAAACTGAACAAGTGGGGTCCCAGTACAGACCCTTGGGGAACACCAGCCGATACCACCTTAGGTCTAGAGAATGTACTCCTTCCCTTCACCTTTTGCACTCTTCCTGTAAGATAGCTCATCATAAGTTCTAAGGAATTGTCTGAGAAACCAAAATAATGTTTAAGTTTCAGATATAAGATATTATGATTAACCATGTCAAAAGCTTTAGAGAAATCTAGTAGGCATAAGAGTGTCAGCGACCCATCGTCGAAGTTTATTCTAATATCGTCAAGTATTTTAATCATTGCAGTGGAACAGCTATGTTTCGGTCTAAAACCCGACTGCAGTGGAGATAATAAATTGTTGGATTGAATATAAGCTGAGATTTGAGCTGCCATCAGCGATTCACCTACTTTCGCTAGTGCTGGAAGTATACTTATAGGCCTATAATCACCTGGGGTTGTAGGCGTACTTTTCTTGGCTACTGGCAGGATGATGGCCTTTTTCCACTCAAGTGGAAAGCAAGAAGTTGTAATACAGTGGTTGATTATGTGAGTAATGGTGCCCAAGACGAATGGCAGTATGAGTTTAGCGAATTTTAGGGAAACACCATCATCACCAACAGCATCAGATCTGATATCCAAGACAGCTTTCATCACATCACTTTCACATACTCCTACAAATTGAAATTTATCCTCAAAAGCAGTATGTTCCCGAAGCGCACTCAAGGTGTGAGCAGAAGTTAAAAAAAAGAACACAGCTTTCTGAACTGATCCATATTACGATACATTCTTCGATCAATGAGTTATCGGTGAAAGTGTGGTTCCCATAAAATCTTGATATATGCGTTCAATATGGGTGTCAAAAGAAAGGGCATGGTCACAACTTTCATCTGAACTGATCCATAATTCGATATATTTATCGATGAATGAGTTATTGGTCAAGAAGTTGTTCCCATAAAACCTTGATATATGCGTTCAGTATGGATGTCAAACGAAAGGGCATGGTCACAGCTTTCATCTGAACTGATCCATATTTCGATATATTTATTGATGAATAAGTTATTGGTCAAAACGTTGTTCCCATAAAACCTTGATATATGCGTTCAGTATGGATGTCAAACGAAAGGGCATAGTCACAGCTTTCATCTGAACTGATCCATATTTCGATATATTTATTGATGAATGAGTTATCGGTCAAAGTGTAGTTCCTATAAAATCTTGATATATGCGTTCAATATGGGTGTCAAACGAAAGGTCATGGTCACAGCTTTCGTTTGAAATTTTCGATATATTTATCGATAAATGAGTTATCGGTCAAAATGCTGTTGCCATACAACCTTAAAATTTACGCGCAATATGAGTCTCAAGCTAAAGAAAAAGAACACAGCTTTCCTCTGAACTGATCCATATTACGATACATTCTTCGATCAATGAGTTATCGGTCAAAGTGTGGTTCCCATAAAATCTTGATATATGCGTTCAGTATGGATGTCAAACGAAAGGGCATGGTCACAGCTTTCATCTGAACTGATCCATAATTCGATATATTTATCGATGAATGAGTTATTGGTCAAAACGTTGTTCCCATAAAACCTTGATATATGCGTTCAGTATGGATGTCAAACGAAAGGGCATGGTCACAGCTTTCATTTGAACTGATCCATATTTCGATATATTTATTGATGAATGAGTTATCGGTCAAAGTGTAGTTCCCATAAAATCCTGATATATGCGTTCAATATGGGTGTCAAACGAAAGGTCATGGCCACAACTTTCCTTTGAAATTTTCGATATATTTATCGATAAATGAGTTATCGGTCAAAATGCTGTTGCCATACAACCTTAAAATTTACGCGCAATATGAGTCTCAAGTTAAAGAAAAAGAACACAGCTTTCCTCTGAACTGATCCATATTACGATACATTCTTCGATCAATGAGTTATCGGTCAAAGTGTGGTTCCCATAAAATCTTGATATATGCGTTCAGTATGGATGTCAAACGAAAGGGCATGGTCACAGCTTTCATCTGAACTGATCCATATTTCGATATATTTATTGATGAATGAGTTATCGGTCAAAGTGTAGTTCCTATAAAATCTTGATATATGCGTTCAGTATGGGCGTCAAGCGAAAGGGCAAGGACACAGCTTTCATCTGAACTGATCCATAATTCGATATATTTATCGATGAATGAGTTATTGGTCAAAACGTTGTTCCCATAAAACCTTGATATATGCGTTCAGTATGGATGTCAAACGAAAGGGCAAGGACACAGCTTTTATCTGAACTGATCCATAATTCGATATATTTATCGATGAATGAGTTATTGGTCAAAACGTTGTTCCCATAAAACCTTGATATATGCGTTCAGTATGGATGTCAAACGAAAGGGCATGGTCACAGCTTGCATTTGAACTGATCCATATTTCGATATATTTATTGATGAATGAGTTATCGGTCAAAGTGTAGTTCCCATAAAATCCTGATATATGCGTTCAATATGGGTGTCAAACGAAAGGTCATGGCCACAACTTTCCTTTGAAATTTTCGATATATTTATCGATAAATGAGTTATCGGTCAAAATGCTGTTCCCATAAAACCTTAAAATTTACGCGCAATATGAGTGTCAAATGAATGAAAAAGGTCACAGCTTTCATCTGAACTGATCCATAATTCAATATATTTATCGATGAATGACTTATTGGTCAAAACGTTGTTCCCATAAAACCTTGATATATGCGTTCAGTATGGATGTCAAACGAAAGGGCAAGGACACAGCTTTTATCTGAACTGATCCATAATTCGATATATTTATCGATGAATGAGTTATTGGTCAAAACGTTGTTCCCATAAAACCTTGATATATGCGTTCAGTATGGATGTCAAACGAAAGGGCATGGTCACAGCTTTCATTTGAAATGATCCATATTTCGATATATTTATTGATGAATGAGTTATCGGTCAAAGTGTAGTTCCCATAAAATTATGATATATGCGTTCAATATGGGTGTCAAACGAAAGGTCATGGCCACAACTTTCCTTTGAAATTTTCGATATATTTATCGATAAATGAGTTATTGGTCAAAATGCTGTTCCCATAAAACCTTAAAATTTACGCGCAATATGAGTGTCAAATGAATGAAAAAGGCCACAGCTTTCATCTGAACTGATTTATAATTCAATATATTTATCGATGAATGACTTATTGGTCAAAACGTTGTTCCCATAAAACCTTGATATATGCGTTCAGTATGGATGTCAAACGAAAGGGCAAGGACACAGCTTTTATCTGAACTGATCCGTAATTCGATATATTTATCGATGAATGAGTTATTGGTCAAAACGTTGTTCCCATAAAACCTTGATATATGCGTTCAGTATGGATGTCAAACGAAAGGGCATGGTCACAGCTTTCATCTGAACTGATCCATATTTCGATATATTTATTGATGAATGAGTTATCGGTCAAAGTGTAGTTCCTATAAAATCTTGATATATGCGTTCAATATGGATGTCAAACGAAAGGTCTTGGTCACAGCTTTCGTTTGAAATTTTCGATATATTTATCGATAAATGAGTTATCGGTCAAAATGCTGTTGCCATAAAACCTTAAAATTTACGCGCAATATGAGTGTCAAGTTAAAGAAAAAGAACACATATTACGATACATTCTTCGATCAATGAGTTATCGGTCAAAGTGTGGTTCCCATAAAATCTTGATATATTCCTTCAATATGGGTGTCAAACGAATGGGTATGGTCACAGCTTTCATCTGAACTGATCCATATTTCGATATATTTATTGATGAATGAGTTATCGGTCAAAGTGTAGTTCCCATAAAATCCTGATATATGCGTTCAATATGGGTATCAAACGAAAGGTCATGGCCAGAGCTTTCCTTTGAAATTTTCGGTATATTTATCGATAAATGAGTTATCGGTCAAAATGCTGTTCCCATAAAACCTTAAAATTTACGCGCAATATGAGTGTCAAATGAATGAAAAAGGCCACAGCTTTCATCTGAACTGATCCATATTACGATACATTATTCGATCAATGAGTTAATCTTAATCTTATTGGTCAAAATGTTGTTCCCATAAAACCTTGATATATGTATTCAGTATGGATGTCAAATGAAAGGGCAGGGCCACAGCTTTCATTTGAACTTATCCATATTTCGATGTATTTAGCGATTAATCACTTATAGGTCAAAATGTGACTCAGACAAAACCTTGATTATGGACGCAGCTTTCATTTAAAATTTTCGATATTTCGATATATTTATTGATGAATGAGTTATCGGTCAAAGTGTGGTTCCCATAAAATCTTGATATATGCGTTCAGTATGGATGTCAAACGAAAGGGCCAGGACACAGCTTTCATCTGAACTGATCCATAATTCGATATATTTATCGATGAATGAGTTATTGGTCAAAACGTTGTTCCCATAAAACCTTGATATATGCGTTCAGTATGGAAGTCAAACGAAAGGGCATGGTCACAGCTTTCATCTGAACTGATCCATATTTCGATATATTTATTGATGAATGAGTTATCGGTCAAAGTGTAGTTCCTATAAAATCTTGATATATGCGTTCAATATGGGTGTCAAACGAAAGGTCATGGCCACAGCTTTCGTTTGAAATTTTCGATATATTTATCGATAAATGAGTTATCGGTCAAAATGCTGTTGCCATAAAACCTTAAAATTTACGCGCATTATGAGTGTCAAGGTAAAGAAAAAGAACACAGCTTTCCTCTGAACTGATCCATATTACGATACATTCTTCGATCAATGAGTTGTCGGTAAAAGTGTGGTTCCCATAAAATCTTGATATATGCGTTCAATATGGGTGTCAAACGAAAGGGCAAGGACACAGCTTTCATCTGAACTGATCCATATTTCGATATATTTATCGATGAATGAGTTATCGGTCAAAGTGTTGTTCGCATAAAACCTTGATATTTGCCTTCAGTATGGATGTCAAACGAAAGGGCATGGCCACTGCTTTTATTTGAACCGATCCATATTTCGATATATTTATCGATGAATGAGTTATCGGTCAAAATGTTGTTGCTATAAAACCTTGATATATGCGCTTAATATGGGCGTCAAGCGAAAGGGCAAGGACACAGCTTTCATCTGAACTGATCCATATTTCGATATATTTATTGATAAAACCTTGATATTTGCATTCAGTATGGATGTCAAACGAAAGGGCATAGCCACCGTTCTCATTGTAAATTTTCCATATTTCGATATATTTATCGATAAATGAGTTATTGGTCAAAGGGCAGTAATTTGCCAACACCAGAGGAGAGGTTACAGGACCTTAGGTGCTACTTCCATTTGGCACCTCTCTGTTGATCAACCAGCCATCTGATTTCCTCATTATATCCTGAATTTGAGGGTTCGTAGGGTCTAAGCGTCGCAAATGGTCACGTTCATTTGCCAGGGGGAGCTGCGAAGGAGATCTCAGTGAAGTTAGGAAAACCAACCCGGTCAGCTTTGCTGAAATTTGTGAAAGTGCAATTTTCAGAGGTAACAAAGTCGTTGGGGCGATCGATTGAGAGGACAATCGGTAAATGATCTGATGCAAGAGTCAACATCGGCCTCCAGTCATCACAGTTTATGAGACCAGGTCTGGCGAGATTTTACAATTTACCGCGACTCTGGGGGCCGGACAGCCGTTCACAGTGCAGAACGTCGAGTCATCTCTTTGTTCAGCCAACTCGTGTCCTCTACCATAGAACTGTAAGCTTGAGTGCAAAAAGTCTGATATTTTCCCGCTTCATAAAGTTCACTACTTTCCTAACCTTGCCAGTTAGGCCATTGCAGATCAACTGCAGGACACGAAAGTGCGAAGGGGGAGAAATAGCTATTCTGGGAGTCAAGGACTGGTGCGTATGTTTAGGTGGAAGCAGGGGGCGCATCAGTCGACTTTGTAAGTTGCGTAAGTCGACTACATGGCGCAATGTACGTATCAGTCCATAAATTCCTGTATCCGAGTTGAGAGCATATAAGCAGGTGACATAAGCCAAGGTAAGAGTTGCATTTGACTGATATTAGCGGTGTATATAATCTCAACTGACAAACAGTGCACGTGGTGTAAGGGACCAGGAGCTGTTGGCTTTTACTTACATTTGCGCTAGTGCACTACACACTTGCTAGGCAGTGTTAGTGCTGTTAGTCGTGGAGACTGTATCTGGAACATGTGGCGATGCGACACTGGATCGACGTTGGCCACGGGACGCCCTAGGACGTGAACAGCAAGGGTCCGCCAAAGTTTTGAAGAAACTAGCGGGCCTGTGTGTGTGGGGATTTATCCCGTAACAACAGTTTTGTGCAGCCATCTTTTACAATCGAATCATTGGACGGAGTGTGACCGTTTCACATAAATCTTCTTCCAACAAACGAAGCAGATCCATTCTCATTTTTAATTTATGTTGGAAAAACCATACTTTTTTTGGGCTCAATAACTTTTAATTGAAAAATTTGTCTTGCGGATTTAAGAAATCCAATGTACAATTACAAATTTTATTTGAACAACACTTACGTAGGCCATCCTTCAAAAGTGGAAACCGTAAATAAAGTTAACATAGCTTTTGCCACATCGTCAAAATGAAATTTGTTTCGAACCCATAAGCGTTCCATTAGCCGCGGCTTGTGTATATCGCCATCCTCGTATATCAAATAGGTGCCACTAAAAAATTAAATTTAATAGTTAGATAGTTTAGATAGACAACTTAGACAAAACAAAAGTTGTTGGTATAAAAAATCAATAACTTAGATATATAACTTATAATTCTAACAGAAAAATTACTTAGAGTTTGAGCCTTTGTAATATATTGGCCTTAGGTACGTATGTATCTTGTTTATTTCAACATCCAGACCGACGTTTTTCAAGACTTTCATATTTACAATTCAGCAATTAACTTATGACTGCCACTTCGTAGGAGTAGAAATTGGAGTTAAGTATCTGGGTGTATATTTTTGCAAAGAAAGTTGAAACCCTTTTATTTTTTCATTTTCATAGTAAACAGTCGAAACTACCGGATCTTTTTATACACAATATTTAATGTTCTATCCATACCGTGATCAGTACAGGCAGCTCAAAATGCTTGGCGATGTGCTTTATTAATTATCAAATTGAGACATTTGCTCACGGGAAACTGACAGAAAAAATCTGTTAACTTTCCAATACCTTCTATACTCGTATACAGATTTGATCTGTTAAAATATTATTGCATATGTAGAGATGTAATGCAAAGACATCGGCCGGTTAAAGTTTAGTATATTAGTAGGTTTTTTTCGATAAACAGTTATGCCTCCGCTTGTGTGGATTGAGTAGATCATCATTTGATCAAAATCGTTAAAATTTTGAAATTAAACCATTCCTTACTCATTTTCGCTTCAAAGCCAAAGCGAGTTTTATAGTTATCCCGATTTAGACATTTTATAATATCTCCGAAACCAGTTGGGATATAAAAATGTGTAATAATACGGTATTAGTTAACATCTTTTGTTTGACTTTTATATCGCAAAAGATGGCCGAGATAAAGATAAAACTATAAGTCCAAATTTTGTATACGAAAATAAGATTTTATTTGACGACTTGGTGCCAACATGAATAGTGAAAAATTACAAATTAATAATATTGTACTATACATTTATGATCAGAAAAGAATAAATAAAAGGAAATAGTTAGAAATAAACAAAGCGATAGAATGAAAGAATTGTATATTCACATAAAATATATTAGCAAATTTACGAAATTTTCTCAATTCTCACAACAACAATACAACTTTAATGTAAATAAACAAAAATTCAAATTTCCGCGCTCGCTACCTACTTGTTTTTTTATCTCCAAGTGTTTGATTATAAATAATTTTATTAAGTCCGTTGATTAACAAATTATCCCTCCTTAACGTCGTCACAGAAGCAGATTCAAGTGAAGTAATAATAATAATATTATTATACAGGGTGGCGCAAAAGTAATCCTCCTATCAGAAAATGCTATAAATTTTGCGATTGGCCCCTAAAGTCAGTTCTGTTTTGACATTTGTGTAGTAAACACATGCGAAATACACGTTAATAAATAATGTTACGCTACACTGCTCCAGAACGCGGAATATTGCTGACTATTTATTTGACCAATAATCGGTCGGGGCCAAACGGTTACTGTGAATGGTGAGCGCTACAAAACAATGATCAACGAGTTCTTTTTGCCGCAACTTGATGAATTGGGATTGGAAAACATGTGGTTCCAACAAGACGGTGCAACAGCACACACTGCACGTGCCACAACCGATATGCTGAACATCGGAAGCTTACTTTTGCGCCACCTTGTATAAATACAGGGTGTTTTTTTTACAGGTTTGTTTTTCAAATAGAGATAAAACTGGCATTTTGTGGTCAAATCTGGCAACTCTAATGTCATTTATGTTCAGTTTGGTTTGCCATTTCATAATGAACAGGTTGACAAAAGAACAACGCTTGCAAATCGTGCAAATTTATTTCGAAAATAATGGTTCAGTTCGCGAAGTTTACCGTGAGCTCCGTCCATTTTATGGTCGACATAATCGTCCATCAGAGCAATTAATTCGGTTAACCATGGATCGTTTTCGCACTACGTTTACTCTATGTGATAATACGCATCCGCAGAGACGTCGAACAGTGCGCACCGAAGAAACAATTGCCGCTGTAGAGCAAAGTGTTGAAGAGGACCCGAATGAATCGATTCGCCACCGTGCACAGCAATTGGAGCTTTGTCCATCAACTTTATGGAAGATTTTGCGCAAAGATCTTGGCTTGCGACCTTACAAGATCCAGCTTGTGCAAGAATTAAAGCCGCGAGACCATGCAATGCGTCGTGATTTTGGTGTATGGGCCGAAAATGGGATTGATTTCGATGCTGATTTTCATCGCAAAATTTTGTTCAGTGATGAGGCTCATTTTTGGTTGAATGGCTACGTTAACAAGCAAAATTGCCGCATTTGGAGTGAAGAGAATCCACATGAGACCCTTGAAACGCCATTACATCCACAAAAACTGACTGTTTGGTGTGCTGTATGGGCTGGTGGAGTCATTGGGCCATACTTCTTCCGCAATAATGCTGGAGAGGCAGCTACCGTTAATGGAGACCGGTATAGAGCCATGATAACCGACTATTTTGTTCCCGAATTGGATGGCATGAATGTGGATGAGTTGTGGTTCCCACAAGACGGCGCTACATGCCACACAGCGCACGTCACAATCGATTTATTGAAGGAAACATTCGATGAGCGCATAATTTCGCGGAATGGACCTGTCAATTTGCCACCAAGGTCGTGTGATTTGACACCATTGGATTATTTTCTTTGGGGATATGTGAAGTCGCTCGTCTACACCAACAAACCAGAAACGTTAGGGGAATTGGAAGCCAACATTCGTGGCGTTATTGCCGACATACGGCCCCATATGCTCGAAAAAGTGGTTGAAAATTGGACCTGTAGAATTGGCTTTATTCGAGCCAGCCGCGGCGGCCACATGCCCGAAATCATATTTAAACATTAATGGCATAAAATTATCCTTCCAATAAAGCCAAATTGATGGACCTTAAAACGATCTTCTTGTGTTTTATTTCAATTCTAAGTTCTATACCCCTAAAAAAAACACCCTATATAAGGTCAAGTTACCCTTAGAATTGGTGATGTGATGCATCTAATTTCCTCTTAAAAATTGCCGGGAAATACAATTCTTTTGCCGACTCCAAGTAGCACCTGACAAGGCAGCTGGATTTCTCCTTAAAGGTTTTTTCATTGGTGGACAAATCTTGAAGTCTTGTCGCTCACAGCCGATTGGGAACTTCGGTGTGAAAGGCCAGCACACTACCACCACACCACGACGTTCGTGAAGTGAAACCGGACACACAATTCCGGACAGAATTCCTCTACTGAATCAAATATCTTCCTTAAGTTTCCTCTTCTTTCTTTTCCTTTACTTTACTTTCCTTTCCTTTCCTTTCCTATTTTTTTCTTTTTTCTTCATTCCTTTCCTTACCTTTCCTGTTCTTTTATTTTTAATTTCATCTTCTGTCGCTTTTCATGGTGTTTTTTCCCATTAAAATATTGCCCTTTGTTTTAATAATACAGTTCCTATTTAAGTTTTCATTACTTAAATATTACTTTCTATTATCCTTTACTTTCCTTACTTCTCCTCTCCTTTCTTTTACTTTCCTTTCCTTCCATTCCCTTTCAATTTTTTCTTTCTAGTTGCCTCTTCTGTGATTTTTTTATAGTGTTTTTCTTTTTAGATATTGGTATTTCCTTTAATAATACAGTTGCTATTTAAATTTTCCTAACTTCCATTTTATTTTCTTTTAGCCCTTCTTAACCTTTTCTCTTCTCTCCTTTCCTTTACTTTCCTTTCACTTCTTCCTTTCATATTTCATATTTATTAACTTCAAAAGTACAGTAAAACTATAAGTTTTTGAGCGTACAATTGTAAAAATTAAGTGACAAATGTTAGCTTAACCTAGCGCGTAATAAATAAATAGATAACAGGCCAATATAGTTGTATCATATATGTACTTAAACTATTAGAATGAGAATAGGGGTGAAATAATAGCATAGAAGAAACATATTTTTATTTTTTATTTTATTTTATTTATTTATAGTATTCCTAATAGATTTGCAACTGCCACTTTAAAGCATTCAACTGACTTAGAAGATTTAACTGAGATTGGTACTGAGTTCCACTCCCTCGTAACACTAACAAAGAATAACCTTGAAGCTACCAAAGACTCATTTCTTGGGATAATGAGGTTTCAAGTGCAAGACGATTGTACAAATTTTAAGTTCTGGTAAAGGTATCCAGGCTTACGACTTTTAATCAATTTGAATAAAAATACCATATTTCGATGTTTTAGGTAAATTTCTATGCTACATCCAAGAATATTTTTTGTGAAGGATGATATGTGATCAAACTTCTTCTTACAATAGATAAATCTCGCTGTATTGTTCAGAGCTCCTGTTATTTTATTCTTAGATTCGGAATCAAGAGTCCCGTAAACATTTTCAAAGTAAGATATGTGAGGAACAATGAGAGACTGTACTAGTTTCAGTTTTGTATCATTTGGCAAACAATAACAGACATGCCAAAGATTCCTAAGAATAAAATAGATTTTTGATATGCATTGATTAATATGATCTGTGCAAGTTAAACGTGAGTTAAGTTTAAAGCCGAGATTTTTAACCACAGAACGAAATCTTATTTCGGTCTCCCCCAACATGATTGGCGATAGACAGCCAAGATCAGACGACTGCGCTGAGATGGGAAGAACCTGTGTTTTAGAGGCATTTAGACAGAGGCTATTAGCGTTTGCCCAGGCCTCAATTCTCTTCAGATCTTCATTCAAGCGCAACACAAGGTCTTCCCCAAGCCCAATCGGTCGCGATAAGCAAATCTGCGTATCATCTGCATATAAGTGAATTGACGCATTTTTGCAGCAGTGTACAATGTCATTAATAAAAAGACTAAACAATATAGGGCCTAGGATAGACCCTTGAGGTACCCCGGAGGAAATTTTGCTGCGACAGGAGGTTGTGTCTGCGCATTGCACTTGCAACTATCTGCAGTGATAGTAATTTTTCAAAAACCTTTGCTAAGGAGGGTAAAATGCTAATAGGTCTATAGTTTTCTGGAGATTCACAGGAGCCGCTTTTATGAACAGGTCTAATACTTGATATCTTCCAGAGATTTGGGAAGGAAGAAGACGTTATGGCGAAGTTGAAAATATGTGCTAAGGTAGGAAGGATGTGGGAGATAATCATCTTTAACAAGCGTAAACTTATTCCATCAACACCAGTAGCATCAGACTTTATAGTAGAGATACATTTCGCTACATCGTACTCAGTCGCTGTGTCAAAAGAAAATTCGCAGGTAGGTGGGAAAATTAAAGACTCATTTAAGGTGAAGGACTGGGAATTTCCCAGACTACCAGCTCCAATAAAATAACGGTTTATCTCATCAGCACCAATCATACATGGCTTAGAGACTTTAGAATTAACTCCCAGGGACTTTAAGTTTTTCCAAAAAGTTCTAGACGGCAAGTGTGCAGAAAATTTGTTTTGAAGATATACTCTTTTATTGTTCCGAGTTAGAATAACTACCCTGTTCCTTAGCTTTTTATAAGAACTCCAATGCTCCACTGTAGGGCCCCTCCC